>VURO01001700.1:93923-116727 GCA_015108175.1 Pelvicachromis taeniatus
GTTTACTGCTGCTTGAGTACAACATGTTTGAGATCCAAGCTCATGCAATCATCAAACAGGTTATCCCTGGTTAAATATAAAATGTGTATAAAAAAAATAGATGTAGCCTGCTTGTCTGTATGAAGAGAAGCCACTGCAGAAGCTGTCAAACCTACATTCTCTAAATGGCCAAAAGGGGACAGTTGGATTGGGTAAAATGAGATAATGAACCTGCTTCTTACACCCAATTTATGCTTCAGTGGGAAATTCACATCATAGCCTAAGACGTAACTGTAAAACCCTCTGAACCCAATGCCGTAATCGCCAACATAACTTGATGTGCACCTCCCGACAAATGTAACTGTCCTCTATTCTGGTTACTTTTCTGCTGTGACATTTGAATTTATTACTGATAAAATAACAATCATCCCCCCCAGTATAATAAATAATCATCGGATCAATATAAGTAAAGCACCAAATAGAGCACCAAATATATTTGCACAAGCATTTTATTTCTTTCTTTATATCAGCTGGCACCGCATGTGAAACGTCAGAACTCAACCACACGGTAATTAACACATAATGCACCACTCACAAGCATGAATGTGGGCAATGACAGAACAAAATAAAAAGTTAATCTCGGCATACCGTTCTGATATTTTTTTTGTTCAGGAAGCATAATGTCAAGGGGAGTATATTATAAAGCTTTGGTTTAGCTATCATTACCTGTATTCACTGTCTGGCTGCAGGCCTTTGACAAGGTTACTTGTCCCTGAATCCACAGTGATGGTTTGGTCGTCCAGGGTGATGACGTAGGAGGTAATCTCGGCCCCGTTACAGTTTGGCTCCTCCCATTTCAGGTGGAGGCAGGTAGATGGGGAGTGGCCCGTCTCTGAGGAGGTCGGGAGATCGAGGAGGGTAAGGGATGACACCTGGTCAGGATTTGTAGCTGGGGTCTGGAAACTGCTCTGCTCACTATATGGACCAGCACCCGCCTGATTCACCGCCTGAGTGGGACAAACACAGAGCGGGTGAGAGAGACTGAAGAGGTGAGGAAACTGATGTGAGTGATAGTGCTGAGATAGAGAATTATGGTGGTTGAACAGGGGTGAGGAGAGGGATAAAAAGAAAGGCATAAGTGAGGACTAAACCCAAGGCAGACAGATGATGATTAACAATAAGAAGGGAAGAAGATAAATATGAAGGGATTTAGTAATAGGCACGGGACAAAGTGGGAGGGACTGATATGGAAAACTGAAGAAGACAAGAAAACTAGCAGAAAGATATGAATTCAAATTAGTTTGACATAGCATTAATCCTTTACTCGTGCTGTCAAACACATATTAATATTCAGCTCAAGTATCCGCTATTAAATGCCTTTCAGTCGTTGTAATAGTCTCCTTCATTGCCTCTTACAGACTTCGAGGGGAGGAAGGAAGGACAAAATTCGCATTTTACATACATCTTGTAGAATCTGAAAGCTTGAACTAAAAATAAAAAAATGTAGATAGAAAAATGTAGATTGCTTCCTACCATCCATTTGTGAGTCTTGTAATAGTTACATATAGAAAGCAACAGTAATGGATTTAGTGTACTTCAAATATATGTACTTAGCACATCCAATCAGATGAGCAATGTTTGTTTTCTTGTAAAGAAATGCACTGTAGTCACTTTCCAAAAACAGCCAAGCAGCTTTCATGAGTAGATACCAAGGAGAAGGGATCTACAATGTGTACTTGTATATAAATCCCTGACAGTTTATCTCAGCATTAAACTATCTAGATAACGCTGGGTCCAGCAAGAAAAGTTACACTTCAGTAGTTTCTCGGATTTATCCTCAGCTGTCAAATTTATTTTGCGGAGGCTAGAAAAACACGAACAAACTGATTTAACTTATCCTTACATTGGCGATGCCCCATTCAAAGCATTCTCATAAAACAAGTGTGTGTCAGGTTGTGCAGATTCGAAACACTGCTGCAAGAGATGAACCAGTACAAGTTCATTCAGGTATAGAAGGTATGGAGTCACAGAGAGTTCAACCAAGTCGGCGCCTCTGGTGTGATCCATTCCTGCAATCTTCTTAAGGTGTACAGATATGAACACACAGGCACACACTTCTAGTGCACAGAGACAAAAAGAGAAATCATGTACATGTAGAAAAGCAATTATTAGGATGGTAGGTTGACCTTGGATTGTCCTCTTAACGTTATAAATAATCCTATAAAGATGTGAGCCATAAAGCATGTTGTTATTGGATTCATAGCTCCAGAGGGTACAAGACAGAAAGGGAGTAAGAGAGAGAGAGTTAGACAAACAGAAGGAGAAGGAGAAAGACGGCACTTATTTATGCACCACATTAAGGGTCAGAACACAAATTGAATCAATGACCATCAATCTTTCCCTGGAGTCTGAGTGTTTGCGTTGCACCATCGTGGTTTCATGTTTCCTGGCTGATTCAGTTATTTCTTTTGTTTCTGGACGTGTTTATATTCCATACACTAGTACCTTCCTCTTTCCTCATTGTCAGTTTAACTATGCATGGCTTCAACATAAATGAATGTTGTACGCCTGTCTATGTTAATCTAAATCCACCGTAGGGATATCTAGTAGCGTGCGCCCTACCTGTAGCCTGCAGCAGTAATTTGTGGCAGGTGTCAAATCTGACAGTTCACACTGCGTGGCAGATCCGCAGTAGATGAGCTCCATGGGCTCATCTTCCCTTGCCCACTCCAAACGATATTCAGAGATGTCTGTACCCGAACCCTCAGGGCTCTGCAATAGAAACACAAAATAAGCTCAATGGAATCAATGGATACCTGAGAGTTAATGGATTCTGGTCTTGTTTTGAAAACCCAAAATGAAAACAAAAAAAATAAGAAAGAGAAAAACAAGATTTATTTTTTTAATCTAAACTCAAGTCTACTGAGGTAGGTAAGTACTTGGACCCATAGTTATTGTCATTTTACCTTGGTAAATCACTACAGCAGATTTTAAATCAAATGGTCAAAATCTGATTGAGTGCAGACTTAATTCTTAATTCAAACAAAAGTACAGAATTGGCTGTTTAGAAATTACAATCATTACAGCCATGCATAGTCTGATAGTTATATCATGGTTGCATAGTTACTAGACAATAGACTTGTGGCCAGGTGAGCCCTGTTCCTTAATTTTTCAATGACAAATTAGTTATATAAAAGATGTAGAGTTAATCCAAAGTACAGAACCTTCATTTGGTATATTTTCAGTGGAATATGTGGAGTATGGGGACCAAAGAAATGTTGATGAATGTGACTTTTAGATTGAAAAACAAGAAAATACCTTTCAGAGAGATAGGAAAAAACTTTACAAGCCAAATCAATGTGGCCTGTCTTTTTGTATATGCTTGTCTGTTTTTTTGTTCCTTACATATACAGTTTATTCCCTTTGATAAATGCAGCTGTGTTTTTGGTTTGCCTCACCTCCCAGTTGAGCGTTACACAGGTGTTGCTGGTGAGTGTGATTATGGGAACCCCACACTGGGCAGGAGGACCCGCTGCAGTCGTCACCTCTGTAGGCTCAGAGTATGATCCGTACTAAGGGAGACAAAGATCGATCGACACAAAATAAATGAGCAAGTTGAATAATGTAGACTGTTAAAAGTTGACAAAAGTGAAAATCAAACTCTAATCCTGAACTGAAAAGCTGTGAAAAATACACACAGTCATGTTGTTCTATAAGCAACAGTGTTGAGGTCTTGGTGCCCTCTGCATGTGTTTGTGTCTGCTTTTAACATGCACAAGTTCTAATTCACTTTCAGGTGACCGGATAATCAAAACAATCAGATCTTATAATAGTACGTTAATTTTCTAGGGCACACTGATCCAACTACTCAGTTTCTACCTACGATTTTAGGTTGAATTTTCTGCTTGTTGCTTAATATTGGATGTGTATTAAGAGCTCCCAAGTTTGTGTACTCAATATGCAGAACAAATTTCAAAGCTACAAGTAAACAAATGCTATTTAATTCAATATTTCATGCTTAGCTGTTATAAAACGTCCCTTCTTTCATAGGCTGACCTATTGAAATGCCTGGATCAAGCTTCAAAAGGTTTCAGCTACGATTTTCTGTCGTTCTTTAATGGATTTTATGGTCTAACCATTTTTATTATCGATCATTCTCTTGCCGTGAAAAGCTGGACAGTTTCTCACCCCAGCCTCATTGGCAGCCCTCAGCTTGAAACTATATGTTGCACCAGGAAGCAAACTCGCGACAGTGCACTGTAGCTCCGAGCCATTATACACCTCCGTTGGCTTGGCGTCACCCTCGCTCATCTCCAGACTGTACAGACACTCCTCACACACTCCCTCAAGAGAGTCTAAGAGGATAAAATAAGACAGAGCAATAAGAAGAAACATTTACTGCAAAAGTGACCACAATACACGAATTTAAAAATTATTTGTGATGGAAATACACACTACATATGTCATGATATCTTGTTATACATAAATCCTTAATGATGTTTTCAGTCATAGTACACAGAGTATATTTTGAATACTTTCTAGGGGTTTTCCCCATAAACCTGGTGCTATTCTATGCTTGCAGAAAGATGAAAGTAATAAATAATGGTGACAGTGGGGAAAACCCTCCAATACTTTATGTGTGACCTTCAGCTCGAGCCAGTAATTGCGGCCGCAGCAGTGCCTGAATGTGAGCTGATTAGAGACATGACCAGCTGTATTAAATTGGTAAAAGAAAGAACTTCCTCAGCATGGCAAGCTGGGAGACCTTTTCCTGCCAAGAGATAACAGTACTAATCTGCAATAATGGGCTGACATTAGGAGAGTTAAGTCAGATATGAGGCTAGGTTAGGCATTTAATGAGCTCAATTAGGGCTCAATTAGGCTAAAACGTGGTTGACTTAGCTTACATTAGAGTTGGCCAGGGAAACATATTAAACAGCCAGAAGGTGATTTAGCTGCCTTATATGAAAATAATTAAAATGTATTCTAGTAAATAAAAGTAAAACGTGTACGTGTATGCCTGAACTCACCCCACTCTAACTGCACCTCCTTGTGTTTGGCTTTACCCACAATCCTTGGCGGCTGGCAGGGCCCTGGCGGGACACTTAATGTACGGACTGGAACACTAACAGTGCACTTAAAGAGCAAAAAAAAGAAAAAAGGAACAAAAAAAATTACAGATGGGCTTAATTATTGGTGTACATGTATAAGTTTAGGAAAGATTATTGAAAAGATTGTTTGACAACAACTATATTTTTCAGTGCAAAACCTCTTTTGAAAACCTTCCAGTTTACACCACAGAATAGAATTAAATTGATTCAGATCATATTGAGATAGTGAGCAGATACTTCATGTCCCTTGGTTCCGATGGATTTGAATGAAAAAAAAACATGTGGAGTTCCTCAGGGGGTTTATTCTTGGACCTCACCTTTCTAACAAACAATTTTTTTTTGCTCAGATTATAGAAAATTGCTATTTTTCTATTATTTTTATGCAGATGACATGCAACTGTACATATTACAGTTTACAACACTCACACACACAAAAAAAATTGACTAAAATTTATTTTTGGACGTGCAAAAACATCAGACAACTAAACTCAGATAAGACTCAAATTGACACTATTGCCTTAAGGAAAAAAGAAAGTTTCTGGGTATGTAGAAAGACTGCTTTGCATTATGCATGTGTTTGCATATTATGGCTTCTGACCTAAATTTGTTTTTATCCTAACTTGAATTGGTCACCACCTTTAAAATATAGAAGAGACAGTTTGTGCTGGTCTATCTATCTCTCTCTCTCTATCCATCCATGTGTGTGTGTATATATATTGCTGAAATTTGTGTATGCACGCATATATGTGAATCTTACTGGGCTGTGTCCTCCGGTGGTGATACTACACACACGTAGGCGATAAAAGGTCCCTGGTCCCAGTCGCTCACACACACACTGTGTTGCCGGACCACTGTACGCTACTTCCCATTGGTTTGCTGCACACACACACATAACAAAAGAATTACACAACTTGTCATATTCATGAGCTAAAGCACATACACATAGTCAACTGCTGTTTTGTACGTATTTCTGCAGTTTCCAGAAACAGCATCCCACTGACAACGCTTTGTTTCTGTTCTGTTGTTGATGGATTGCGTATCCCAGTGAAATATAATACTCTCCCTGTGAAGCAACACTATGCCGTGCAAATATAGGCCTTGTTTACATCACAGCGTATATTTTCTAGCAGAAGTGAATGTGTAATGCATATTTTTTGTTATCTCTACAGACTGAATACACCTAAAAGTGAAGTCTGAAAAAACCTAATATGGCACTTTAAATAAACAACATTTAGAGTCATCCGTTTCAATGAGTGCATTTTTTTAAAGAATTTTTTTTTCAAAAGCCTGTCTTGACATCTTAAGGGCACAGTGTAAATACAAGCTAGAGAAAACCATCCAAATCATCCAGATGACTTTTTAGGTCAATTTTATTGACAAAAGCACAAAGGCTTTTGAGATTCTATTCTTTTGTACATTGACACTGAACACCAATGTTTTCCGTTTATACTATGGATTGAAAGGAACTAGACAAGATTAGGTTTCCTGTAGGGCAGCAACGCTGCGTACATCAATATCTTAATTTGATGCTGAGGAAGACTAAATTATGGCTTCTATTTTTTTATGCTGTAATTGAGAAAAGTCAAACAGCACACAAAGAGAAAAAGGTCTGTCCTAAGATGATGGAAAAAGCTTTCACATTAACTGAATATGGTACGTTTGGATAGATACACTGACAGATAGATATAACACAGGTACCTTCGGAGCATCCCTCTGAGATCTCAAGCAGGTACGTAAGAGCTTCAGAGCCTCCATTGTCCTGGGGAGGATCTGTCAAAACAATAGATTTTAGTTTGGAATATTATTGCACATTAACAATATTCCCATTTGCAGGAGACACTATGTAGAAAATAATTGTTTTAATAATTTCAGTTACTTCAGTTAGCTAAATTATTTTATGTGGGACATTAATATCAACAACAAAAATCTATCAGTATAGAGCTGTTGCAATGTTATGTAAGTGTGAAACACGGAGTGAATGTTTTCACACTAACAGCAAACAGGGTCAGGTTTCAGTTTGTTAAGTATGAAATAATATATATATATAAAAATGTGTGCCTCTTTACCCCATGTGACAGTAAATCCATAAGGTGTTGCCTCGGTGACGCAGGGTGCAGATGGAGGGCCCGGTTTGTCTGGATTGGTGGTGCAAACCAGAATTTCACTTGGACTGCTCTTTCCCTCCATGTTTGATGCTATGAGCTGCAGAAAGACAGGTGGACAAAAGGGACAATTAGACACAGAGAGCACGTAGCAAAGGTACAAAGACAAAGAGAAAAGAGCCAAGCGAGTCAAGCAGAGACGCACAAAAGAATATCTGAAAACTTAAAACAATTGTCGTGATAAATAGGAGCCATTACTCTCTGCCCCTTCACGTGTTGTTGTTTTGGCTTCTCTGCCTTCTTCCCTTTTCTGTTATCTAAATCTGTCACTACATCCAATAGATAATTTTGCTTTGTTACATTATGTCTACACCAGATGGATAGCACAGGGAAAGCAGAAAGACTTGTGTTTTCAAAAATGCAAAGCTTCATCAAACAATGTGCATGAGGCTACTTGCAAGGAAAAAAAACCCTCCACAAACTCAGCTGGTACGTGCAAGAGGATTTTGACAGATTTGTACAATTTCCTCAAATTATGAACAGGCACAAAAACCACAACTCAATGTCGTGTACTCGACAAATGGTTAGTGATTTGCAGTGTTTCACAACACGTTACACTACAACCAAAATGACATATTTTGCATATTCTCTCTTAGTAAAAAAAAGCTGGGACACTGAAGTGCAGAAACAAAAACTCAAATGCTTACCCTGAATTTATACTGTGTACTCCTCTTCAGGCCTTGTACAGTACAGGTCAACTTGTCTCCAGTGTACTTTGGATGAAAGTCTGTTCCCTGTGGGAGGTACAGTGTTTGATTCCCTCATGGTGCATTAGGATCAGCATAAATTATGGAGCAAATAGAGGCAATAAATGCTGACTTTTAGCTTACATTTGACTGTATATAGATATATATGAATACAGCAGAAAGTGAGCAGAGAGTCTGTGGGAACATCAAGTGCAGTTTCCTTTACATGTACAGTACTGTGCAAAAGTTTTAGGTAGGTGTGTAAAAATGCAGTAAACAAAGAATGCTTTCAGAAATATAAATGATTGTTTATTGGCCCCAAAGCTGGACAACGACCCCAAACATTCAGCCAAAGTCATTAAGAACTATGTTTTATCTACTATGTTTGGAATAACCTACCAGCCGGATTCCTTCAATAACTGTATGCATGTGTACCTTGAAGAATTGATACTGTTTTGAAGGCAAAGGGTGGTCACAGCAAATATTGATTTGACTTAGATTTCTCTTTTGTTCATTCCGGGCATTTTGTTGATTGATGAAAATACACGATTAACACTTCCATTTTTGAAAGCATTCTTTGTTTACAGCATTTTTCTCACCTGCCTAAAACCTTTGCACAGTAGTGTACATGCTCAGAGTTTATGTCTGCTTCTGTCTGTTTTGCATATTTGGATTTACAGCTGTGCGTCAGTCACACTTCTCCTGAATCTCTTTCACAAGATTATGAATATAAGCTTCAATATTTCTTTGTACTGTCTTTTTCATTTGTTATTTTCATGCGTATATCCATAACTTACAAACTGAGATTTTTCAGTCTTCCGTTGACTGACTGCTGTAGTACCACAGACCCTGATGCTCAATTATAAAACTCATAAACTGAGCACAAACGAACAACCAGACACAAAATGTTCTAGAATCTTCCAGGTCTGTTTTTAATGTAAACAAAGATAAAGGTTACAAATGTTTTTGTGCATGTATGGTACTCACGCTGTTGTCCTCCTGGATCTCAAGTGTGTATTTGAGCTGCTCCTCACTGGGACCGCCGTCAGGACGCCCCCACTCCAGGTTCACCCAGGACACCCCTGCCCTAACAAGCCGTGGTGCCAAAGGCAGAGCAGGCAGGGTGCCCATGGTGTTATACACCACCTCTGAACTGAAGCCACTGCCAAAAAAGAAATTGTCATTTTAAGCTTTCCTTTAAAACGCTGAAGAAATGATTGTCATGGATTTCAATTTCAGCTCAGATGGAGGTATGAATATTTTTCAAAGTGAAAGTTGGAGAAAAATCAGTGAAAATGAAAAGGACTGACAGAAGTGCTCCTGTGATTAATCACAGAGGTGCGTGGGGTTGTGGGTGAAGACATTACAGGAGTTCCGAAGAGGATGTGAAGCAGAAAAAAAAGGAGTGCATAGAGAGAATGGATGATTTGTAGCTGGGGAAAAAAATTCAAGTTAGGATAAAAGCCAAGTAACCCAGCTTCAAATCTGCCAAGCTGAAGGATGCATTAAAGCTGTTTTGAGTTAATTCACAGAGCTAATATCTCCTCCCTCACTCTCGGCCCCCTCTATGACCTCTCTACTCCCTTTCACCCTAATGACTGCAGGCGAGATGGTCCACGCTATAATGACAAAGAGGAGGCAAGAGAAGAGTGGAAATAGAGGGAAATGGGAAAAGAGGAAGGCTATTTTTCTGGATTTAACTGATGTTACATAGAGAATAGCAGTTCAGTGCATGCCTGCTGCCATAGTTGTATATAATGAAGAACAAAAAAAGCAAATATTCAATATGCCTCCTATGAGGCATATTGAATATTTTTGGCATATATAACATGTATATATTAGAGATGGACCAATCCGATATACAGTATCGGTATCGCGCCGATCCTGACCTAAATTACTGGATCGGATATCGGGGAGAAATAAAAAATGTAATCCAATCCTTTAAATACACAAAAGCACCTCACAAAACTTGCAACATGGCGTAACCTAGCTCATGACCTTAGCACGTCGAAGCAGTATGCGTCACGCGATAGAGCGGCTGTTGTGTGCGAGACCTGTCGGTGGTCTGGGGTTACTTCAGACTGAAAGCATTTGGAGCCTCGCTACGTGCTCCCAAACCAGCATTTCATCTCAGAGTAGGCTATCCCAGAGAAGCAAAGCAAGTGTGTAAGTTCATCTCTGAATGTTGGTAAAGCATGCCCACGTTAAGCTTAACAACTGTCATATGGAGCTGGGACTGTGCGCTGTCATTGCTAAGTCTGAAGGTACAATGGACAGAGTCAAGTTTTGCAAAAAGCAGTGTTGCAGGTTGAACGGTTTCATCGCTCGAAAACAAATTATGAATAACACCTTTTCTCATACTTGTGTTAAGTTTTGTATAGAATTTACACAAAAATCTGTCACAGGTTAAATGTGATAGAAACAATATACAGTGACACCCATTTGATAAAAGATGAGTGTCATGAAGCCGTGTTTGCATTCATTTGCACTGCTTTCCATTCTGGATGTGTATTCATGTGCAGCTTTAAGTATAAAAGGCTCCATTATACAACTTCTTGTTTGTTTGTTTTTAAGTTGTTGTACATAAACATTGTTTTGTGCTGATATTGCACTAAAAAAAATAGTGCATAAAATTGCATTTTGAATTACTTTCTGAATATTACTTTAAATACTTCGATTTAAAGTTCTGCTAAAAGTTCAAATAAAAAGATCAGTATTGCTGAAGTGCAAAATATTTTGGGTGCAATGTATTTTTTGCATACAGGTATAATAGAATAACTTTAGTGTTTTGTTTTTTTAAAACTTGAGTTTGAACTTATACAAAAAAATGCAGCAAGACATTTAAAAAAAAAAAAGTTTTATTGATTATAAAATAGACTATATCGAATTCATATCGATATTGGCAGATATCCAAATTTATGATATCAGTATTGGACATAAAAAAGTGGTATTGTGCCATCTCTAGTATATATACATTCATTCAGTAACTGCACTTTACCTTCTGCCCATGTCGTTGTGTGCAGCCACCCTGAATGTGTAGCCACAGGCGGGGGAGAGTCGAGTGACCTTATGGTGCCTCTGGTTCCCAAAGAAACAGTCTCTGAAAATGCTGTTCCTCTTTCCCTGCAGAGAAGACGTATACGCAAAAGAAATAAAGACAAGAATGGACATTAGGATTGATAAGCTCACCTACAACAAAATATTAAATATGAAGAAAAAATAGCATGACAAAGTAAAGACGTATAAATAGAAGAAGGGAAGAAAAGCCAGATATTCATTGTAGGAGCATAATTCACAGTTTTATTCCATCTTGTCTGAAGAGCCCAATGTTGACATCTGTTTAGGGACACTGGTGATAGGTATAAGTGCTTTTTTGAGGTAAGGGTAGAGCATGATAGATGACAGTCTTACCTCATCCCACTCGAGCTTGTAGTTTGTAATTTTGGATCCGTTGTCACCCGGGGGCTACGGGTGATAGTGAAATGGACCGAGGGAAGCAGACAAGAGACAAGAGAGAGATTGAGAGATTAGCTAAGGATAAAAGACTCTGACAATGAGACAGACAGAATACCGGCTGTGTTTTTATGATTGGCCTTATATCCTGTCTGGGTGACTGATGTCACTCTTTATGAATGACAGTGTGTAAGGATAAAAATAAATAAATAAATAACAGGTCAGAGAGGACACAGGGGTGCATTCTAACAGAGTTGTGCAACAAGTAATTGGTGCTGCACGGCTGATACGCTCAAACTATTAACAGATTAGAGTAATTGGAGTTTTAATATGCTGAATTTTAAAAAAATGATTAAAAGTGTCGCAATGATAAATCACTGTGATGTTTCTTGGGAGTGAAAATACTTAATGGAGGAGTATCTGGACATGAAGATGTCTGTAGCTGTACCTTCCACTGTAGGGTGAGGCTGTTCTTGGCGCGATTGGTGAGTTTTGGGGGTGACGGGACATCAGGGACAGTGGATTCTGTGGTAAATGAGCTGGCCTCTGAACACGAGCCTCGAACTAAATTGTACATTGCCGACACCCTGATACCGAGAGACAAACAAAACAAACAGTTAAAAGATGTTTTTATCCAACATTTGAGTGATTCCTGGCCCTCCATAAGCTGCAACACAGAAGTAGTTAAATATTAAAAGGACTGAGGCCTTACCGTACATGGTAGTCTGTAGCTGGCCTGAGATCTTTCAGATGGTACTCCAATTCTTCACCACTGAAAGACGGACAAGACATCCAAAGTCACCAGTGTCCTTTAGATTACCTTTTTTTTGTTTTTTCAACTTCTATGTTTCCTACCTGTATATAAGGCGATATTTTCCATCTCTTCCCTTATCTGAGAGAGAGACCTCATAGGAGCAGGACACAGGTATCCCGTTACTATGCCTGTTCACCAGCCCTGCTGGGGGGACCCAGGACAGCCGTGCAGTCCGTGCCTGAATGTTAGAAACCTTTAGGACACAAAGAAACAAACATACTACAAGTTATAGCAGCATTTGCAGGTGAAGTCAATCGCAGGTAGTTAAAAGCCACTATACAAATGAATGTTGGATTTGCATACAATGTTACCAATAGTAGTCATTCAAGGCAATATTTTAAACCACAATATCTTGTGGTTTAAATGCCTGTTTGATAAAAGGCCGAATCCATCCATCCAGGGGGATGTATGCTGTTTGTATATCTCTTGGTTTACATTTGCAACAGGCTACTGCATTCCTCATAAACCCTTTAAGTTATAGGACATCAACCATGCATCATGCATCAGCATTGACAAAACAACAGTCAGTGTCACAAGGAAACCTCAGAATTGTTTTACATTTTCTTTCCATTCACTTTCTATTACTTCTGATTCTCAACTATAATAAACTTGATCAGTTTAGAAGTCATCTGAGGTTTTAAGAGCAGATAAATCACTACTGCTGGACATCAATCAAACATCTACTTCATGTATTTCTCAGCATCTCCGTCTATAGTAATACTAAATATCCTCTATGTATCATCACTCACTTCTCACAGTCTCAAGCCGTGGCGTAAACTCAAAGATGTTAAATGGGCCACTTGCACAGCATGCTGAGCAAACTGTTTCAACTTGGAATGAGCAGTTCCTCTCTACTAAACCATGTCTGCACGGAAGCAGCTCATTCATTCAATCGCATTCCCCTCAGGGAAGGGAAAAAGCTATTACAGAGTGTGCAGCATGGGTGAGCAGATGCTGCCCTCAGGTGGCCAGCATTAGCACAGCGTTTCACACAACATTATAATTACTCTCCCGGTTGCTACAGCCCCCAAAATAACGTCGAAAATGAGGAATGCACTGCATATACAAGTCAGTATAGATATTATTCTAAACGTAAGCATTTCATTTTCATGTGAATCAGAGAGACCAAATAAACATGCGGAAAAGTCATCACTGTTTAAGCCAGCTGTGACTGCATTGGGTAGGGAGGTGATTGATGAGAGTGGTTTTAATGTGTGTGTGTGTGTGTGCAGTTATGGGAAGAGGTATGCCAACCTGTGGTTTTTCGATTGTAGACAGCATGTCTTGCACACGCTTCCCCTCTGAATCATGATCTGAGGAGAAAGACAGACAAAAAAAAAGGAGTAATTATCAAGAATGACATAATAAATATTCCATTGTAAAAGAGAGGTGAGTATAAACTGAGGTGAGAATTCCTAAAGGCATTTTTCCCACATGTCAGGCCATAATTACAATATGTGAAAACAGTTTCTACATTTCTTAATGTGAGTTTGATTGGCTGTGTTTTAATTGAAATGATAAAAGAGAGAAAATTTCAGATCCACATTGGCAGCATGGCTGAAAATGACACAATGAGATCGTTTTCAGTTCCCAGATGTTACTGTCAAATGTAGAAGTCTAGGCACAAGGTCAGCCAAGGTTTGCATTTAAACTGGGGGAATTAAGGTTGAAAAAGTCACCAAAACGCATTTGCATTCCCTAATCAACTCTAATGTTTTCTGTGACATTTTCAGTCCAGCAAATCATTCAACCATCTGTGGAAAAATAAAACGAAAATAGCCCAAAATACAATAAAAAACCCCATCAATTCTTTAGAATTTCTGTTGCCTAATGGTGTGTGATGCAACACTTGTTTTCTTCAGTAAGTGCCTATTTCATCTCATCAAGTCATTACACAGCCGTCGGGGGGGAGGGGAAAAAAAAGAAACTAAATGCATTCCACAGAAAGGATTGCTCATAAATTTCTGACCTATGAAAAAAAAAATATGGGGATCACCAAAATAAATAAATAAATAAACATGACTCATATTCCACAATGGCTACTCTGCTTTGTACATAAAAACTCCTGACGATTTTTAGAGTCAACAGTTCATAGAAATAATCATTCTAATCATTATGATGCACCATTTTCACATCAGCTATACCTACATCTGTGAGTAATTGTTCACAGGAACGTCTGACATCAACTGTTGTTGTAGCCCAGCTCGATGACTTTATTGTGCGACTTCCACTGAATATGTGTGTATACGACGACTGTGTTTCGTGCATTCTTTAAATCGTGCTTAATCTCATAACCATGTGTCAGTTCAGAGCTAAATCTGATTAAGAAAAACTATGATTCACCATCATGTCTATCAAGACTATAAATAATGACTAGAGAGCTTAATAACACAGGAGAAAAAGGACATTAATCTGTATGAAAACATCATACTTCATGTGATATTGATGTGTAAAGTAATTCTGAAGTTTAGGATTAGACAGATCACATGTAGCTATTTTGACAATCAAATATTCATTAAACCATTCATTAAGCAAAAATGAGAAAAGCACATTTCCCCTTTATTAGAACTGAGCTTTTGCGGTATTTCCTCTATTACAAATCAAAGTTATTTAGATTTTGACCGAGAATATGAAGCTGGCTCTAACAGATAGTGGACGACATTTTTCAATTGTTTCTGACCTTTTTAAATGACCTCTTTCATTTCTCAAATATAATCTGTTCAAAGTAAATATAGTGAGAATATTTGTAACGTACAAGAAGATAAAGGCTACTTAGAAAGCATAAAACTACCATTTCAGGGTGTGAGTGGAGCTGTTGCTTTTACTGTCCCTTCTGTGTGTCACAGGTGCTGCACAGCCTCTTTGAAAGTGAGCAGCATAAACACATGCATATAAAAAAACTGGTCCACCGACACATGTAAAGGTGATTTAGTAGACGCTCGAGGTTGTTATGAGGGTGAGCGCAAGTGAATGTGTGCTCACGTGTGTGGGAACTTCCCACTCCCCTCCGCTGCCACCCACCCCCGCCCCGTGTGATCCGCGAAGTTGAGGTTTTTCCTGATTGAACGGGATCTGCTTTCTCCATTTGAGTCTGACCACTCGAGATCACACAGGATGTCTCTATGAATCTTCAAGTGAAGGTAAGCGACAGCAAGACCTGCATGAAACCAAGATTGATTGATGCTTGTGCTACAGGAGCGAGGAAACGTGAATGGAGACCTTACACACAAGCCCAGTATATTTGTGTAAAACTCAGTTTGGGTTTCAAAGATCAATGTATATTTGGCACAGGTGATGAATGATTGAGTGTGTATGTGAATGTGCATGTGCATGCGTTTATGTCAGTTCCTCTGACAGGTTATGGAGGAGAGCGCCCTAATGTGCCTGGGGTACACTTATGAGTCATGGCAACAGTGATGTCATGGAAGCACAACCTCTACTTGCCCTCCCTGTGTGTGAGAAAAAAAAAAAAGCAAGAGCAAAAGAGAGACTGTGTGTGTGTCTCAGTATTAGGTCACAGGAGATTGCTGATGGGCAGTGGGGGGAGGTTTAAGCTACTGTTTGTAGCACGGGTAGAGTTCAACAGATGCACTGCTTAACACATTAGCTCATTAGTGCCCTTTTCTTTTTCTTTTTTTATACATACACTTATCCTTCCAGTCTTCCATTCGGACAAAAGTGAACTTTTTCTCTTTTATGGAATTACAGCACAGCTCCAGACATGAAGAGCTCCATCAAACATCAGGCTTATCGGATCAGCCGTTGAGTGAAAAAAGACAGGGGTATGGTCTGCAAAGGGGATTTTGCCCTACATTTATAGTACTGATCTCATGTAACCAAGAGCATAAAGTTAAGCTTTGGTCTCAGCAAAGTCTCAAAATATTTAACTTCTGACATAAGAAGGGCACTTATTTAATATTTCAGGAAACGTGTAATAAAGTTTGAAAAACACTGCTGCTTTACCTCACCACTGAGTGTTATGACTGGTGGTGGTTGGCGAGTCCATCTGCTTAAGTGTTTAATACCGAGATGAACCAGGAGATGATGCTGACGGCTGAAATGTGAAACTGAACCTCTATTTGGTGATACTCCACACCCTCCTGTGTTCTTACTGTTCCTCTCTGTTCTGTTTTTGGTGCTGCCCACGCACCATAACTTCCTATTCTCGTCTGACCTCACATCCCGTCTGTGTCTGACCAACTGTGTTTGATTACCGAGAACAGCCAGACAGAGCGAGGGAGCACAACAGACAGCAGGAAGAAGAGGAATAAGGGAAAATGATTGGGGGGGGCAGGCAAGCAGCAGAATTTATGGGATGAAAGAGAGACACTAAGAGACAGAGTGCAAAGAGAGGGGGGAGGATGGGCAAGATGAGTCTGGGTAAGAGTTATAACAGCGCTCTCATTCCAGAGTTTTATGGTTTTATTTTGTCCATTCTACAGAAGCAATGAAACTGTAGTTATATGTTATTCACATTTATTGTGATCATCTTTTGGTTTTGTTTGTTTGTTTGTTTTTTTGGTCCAATCTGAATATTTTTCCCCTTTATTAATTATAATTTAAATAATAAAAAAAAGTCTAATCATTAAAAGCATCATTTTTCTTACTATATGCTTTGATCTGTGAAACAGACAAAAGGCACTGACAGTTTCTTCCAGATGATAGCAATATGCCTCCTAGGGAGCTTAATAACCCCTCGCATACCTTCTCTCATGGTGCAACATGCCTTTCTGGCATAACTGCAACTGCAACTACTATGAACAATGGAGATCTGGTGTAAATTGGTGTGATGAACAGGAAACTATTTTAGCTTAGATTTTATTTCCCACTCTGTTAAGTCATAAACATAGGAGAGAACACACTCAGGCTAAGAAAGTGACCACCTGACTTCCACCTGGTGGAAATGGCCTACATTCTTGGTTAGTCTCCTCATTTTATTCTGACTAACAAAACCTCAGATTACTCTAAGCAGTTCCCACTATATAATTTGAAGCTTGATGACTGGATGTTTCTTTCTTAACTATATTGAAGTCACAGTTGACTTAAAAGCAGAAAGCGAGCTTGACTCCGTCTCAGACTCTTTCATTCCTGTCTCTGTGCTCTAAATTGTACCGGCTTGTTCGATCCCAGTTTACAGCTTTTGCCTAAATGTTTAAATGCTACACATCTAGTGTGTTCAGTAAAATGTTAGTCACTTTGACATTGGGACAGTTGCATTCCTCCTGCATGACGGCCTATGGCTCGTAGACACCGTCTGTCTGCACTGGGACAGAAAAAGACCTTTAAGGCCTGGAGAAAAAATGTGAAAAATGTGGCAACGGCCGCTCACTCAGCCCCCACTCCACACACATACTGGGCCACAGGGTGTGTGTGGTGTGTCGCCCAAAAGGAACAAAGTGAGCTATGATACCCATCTTTAGGAGCCTCTAATCAGGGAGAACAAAGCAAAGTGATGGACAGTCGATCTGTAACAGGGTAAGGTGTGGAGATGAGAGTAAGAACAGAAGGGAAGGAGTGGGTTCAGAAGTGAGAGAGGAGAGGAAAGAGGCAAACGGAGGTAGAGAGGGGCATAGAGCTCAGATTCCACACTATTATCATCTACTGCATAGCAAGCATTCCATCTGTTCAACAGCTGGGCTACACACACACACACACACACACACACACACAAAGTGAAAAAGTTGTTGGGACATGCCTGAATTTGTGGTTGTCATGGCGAAGGTTTGGTTCTCATGGCCAGAGCCCTTATGGTTTATAAAAGGGATTAGAAAAGAACAGACGGACAGAGGGACTGGTCCAGAGTAACGTGGAGTAGTCGGGGAGTAAAAAAGAGAAAGACAGCAAATAAAGGGAGTGGAAAGGAAAGAAGCAGGAAGTACATTCAAGAATCAAATATCAAAACACAGACGAAGTGACACTTGCGAATAAGAATCTTGATTATGACTTTCTTTCTCTAGTAACCTGCTTAATGGACTTCTCATAAATAAGAACAGGATAAGGGGTTATGCTGGGGAAGAATGTGGTTACTGCTGCTGGATGTCTGCATACGCAACCTAATTTCTTGGTCATTAATAGTCGTTTAAAAATAGTGCGTGTAAATGATAAAGACTATGCAAATGAATGGTAAGCTACCAGAGCAGAAGAATGATATATAAAAGCTCATGTGTTGCAAATATTGGCATATAAAAGCCTTTTTTGACTCTCTTTTCTAACCTGTTATCTCTCAACAATCAGGTGTTATGCATGCACGCCAACGTAGACACAGAGACCTTCTCCACTGCAATCCTCTCACTAAGGAAGAAAATGAACGCTTGAAATGCCAGTTGACACAAAAAGTCTATCCACTTTTTCATACCGTTTGCACATGCATGTACATGTGTTTATACAAGAGTGTACGTGCAGTGAGCGACAAAGCAACCTGGCGACAAGCAGTGAGGGATTATGGGGGATGCGTTTCTCAGAACCCTGACCCCATTCGACCCTGCTCAGCCAAAAAAAAAAAAAAAAAAATTTTGAGGGAGTGAGTGCAGACTGGCAGACAGCGGGAGGGAATTATACAATCCACAGATAGCAGGGCTGGTTAAAAAGAGGAACAGTGATAAAAAGGCAAACAAACATGGTAGCAGAACAGTAGGTGGATAAGAAGGGATAGTTGGAGGCTAATCAATGCAATGTCTCCCTTATGGCAAATTAAATAATAAATACCTCAATTTAAATTAAAAATACATTATGCTGTTGTTAGGCTCTTTTTAGTAATGACAAATATATTCTTATATATATATATATTCTCAAATATACTCTTTATCCACTGTGCATACTGTGCATGCATTTGATGATACCAATAAATAAAATAACAAAGGAGGTGATAGTTGTCCATGTTACAATATCAGTAATTTGTATAGTTTCACTTTAATCTGATGGTTTTCATTTCCCAAAAGCAATTTGTGTAAACAAACTGCAAATACTGGCAACATCCATTTTCAAAAAACTAAATCCAAATCCATTTGTGAGTTATTGGAGCTTTCACATGTGTGAATTGGAAGAATGAAATTTTGGGTTTGATGAAACATTAAAATTATTCCATGATTCCCAAAGGAACCAGTTTAGATTTATAATTTCTTAAAACATGGTCAAAGAAATTCAAGCAGCAAACTACAAGCCTGCAGTTCCCCAACTGGCCTCTTGAGTCGATCCCCTTAGACTGGTACAAACAGTAGTTTTGGCATTTTGGGCCATATAGCTAATTATACACCTATAATATAATAATACACCAATAATACACCTTCATTAGGTGAACATTTTATAACTCACCTACAATATTTTATCAAGACTTAAAGTTTACACTATTACAGATATGCCTGCTTTGACAAAGTGCCAACACAGGTGACTGTAACTGCCAACTGTCTTCTAACAGTGCTCATTTCAGAGCTCTTAAGTGTTTGTACCGTTGGTGCCTTTTGAAACAATTTTGAGTCTTATGAGCGACTAATTGTACAACCAATTAAAGTCTGGTCTTCACTTTTGGTGAGTGAAATGCACAGTTTGTATGTTATTAAGCAATAAATAGCAGGTTACCTTGTCTGCGTGGTGCTGCCAGACAGCCTTTGTGCTTGCTAACCAACCCTGCTTGCATTGTACATGGATCGCTGCTTTACACTCTGCATGTTTAGCTTTAATTAACATCTTGTAAGTTTCTTGGGGAAGTGGTATAAAGGTCACCTGAGTGATATAAAATGGAAAAAATATCTAAAGGGAAGTGGCATCATGTCTTTCCTTTTCCTAAAACTGAGGATATTGAATTAGTTAGCAAATTTAAATCAACTATAATTTAGTTTTTCTACGCAGAAGACAAGACTTGCACAAGTCTGGTCAGTGAAGAATGAGTAGGTGCTATAGTTTATCACTTTATCACAAGGTTCATTCAACTGAATGGTGAAATATCTGGTGTACCCATTGTGACTAACAAGAATACCCTCCCCTTCTAATCCCATTAGTCCTGTTACACGATATTAGCGGGAAAGACATTCCTCTGCTGGTAAAGCCATCCCGCCCTCGCTTTGTTTTCTGTACATATCTCCTTTTTGACTCTTATTTCCAAGTTTCTGTCATTTGTTCTTGTGCATTTTCTGTTTTTATTATCTCAGCTTTTGCCTTCTAGTCGCTTTCTTCCACCTCACTGGCCTCCAGCTTGCCATATTGCCCTACAAACATGGCCGTATTTGGGTTTGTGGAAGGGGGGCTAGGAGTTTGTCTGAAGGAGGGTGGGGGTCTGAGATTATCACTATGGCAACTCACAAAAACAACCCAGTAAGGAAAGGGTGGGTGTGTGTTCGCACATTTTCAGGCCTGCTTCTGCAATCACAGCAGGAGAAGCTGGAAGGAGCTGGATGGTTAACATACATAATTGCTGATTCACGACTGGACTCAGTCAAAGGACACACAAGCTTACAAAACCTTACAAAACATTGCAGTACATGCCTCATTTTACCACTGCTTTTGCTATAATTTTCTCACTAACTGGCATTTTAACTTAATTCGGTAGGATGGCTACATGGTGCAGTGGTTTATATTTGTCGAACAACAGAAAGAGTCCTGGGACTTGCATCAGAAACAAAATCTGCCGTAAAATTCTGCTAAATGCAGAGCTACACCTTGCGAATAAGGGAAATGTCCAAAGAAGCTTTTTATGTAAGAAACTTCAGTTAAAAGGAATTAAACTCAATTGCATTCTATTCAGTGCTGTTGGATGATCTGTAACTTTTAGGTTATGGTGGTAATACTAATAAAAATAAGTAAACTTAATGATTATTGTGCATAGGACATCGTTAATAGTTTGCATTATTAACTCCCTCTTCTTGTGTTTCTTCTAATAAATGTTTTAGCATTTAAACGATCCTATAATTATAACTTCTTGTACAGTTTACTTAAAAAATAGCTGCGCGTTGACTCGGCCGAGACAGTAATATCTGAAGGTCAAGTGAAACTACTTGAGTGAATTTTCCATGCAAAGTTTAGTGGCCATGATAAATCTCAGTCACTATTGTTGATACTTTTATAACCTGAAAAATGCATGGCAGGTCTGAAGCAAAGAAATGGCTAAACATCAAATTAAAGTCATGCTTTTGTGCTTTTACAACTTCTTTCTTGGAACACTGTTGTAATTGGCAGCCTCTAAAAATCTCTAATAATCTTATATTTGTTAAGATCACTATGTCATAAAAGTAAAATAAAATCCCAAAGCCACTCAAAATGCATTTCAAGAAGAAGTAATAAAAGCTAGTTATATGTAAATTATTTTGAGAGTGGAAAAGAAAACTCTCCATATAATAAAGAAGGTGGGTTTCCATACCTCTCATACCTTAAGATAACAGACCACTTCCATATCTATGACTGTGAACCCTTCTTATTTTGCACACCTCATTCACAGAGCCGACATAGTGGATAAAGCAGCCACTGCACTACATCTGGTTTCTCCTGCTTTCACTGTGCTTGGCAGTGACGTAGAAACAAAGATGGAGGAGCTGAGGGAACTGGTCCATCTGTTTCTGCTGAAATCCCAGTTTTTTTCAGTGAGAGACAGGATCTGTGGTGGTGATGATGCAGAAGCAAGATGGAGGAACAGAAGGGACAGAGCCCACATCTGTTTCTGCTCAGCAAGCAGCTCAGTTCTGAGGAAAAGGGCCTGTAGAGCTGGCTTTACTAGAGAATGGACGCTCTGCCGGCCAAGTAAGCCTGCTGCCTTGCTGGCACTGGGGCAACAGCCACACACACATAGAGCAAGGGCATCAAGGGCAAAGCGTAGGCGGCTGTGTGTGGTGTGTGTGTGTGTGTGTGTGGTGTGTGTGTGTCTGTGGTATTCTGGATTGGACTCTACTTGGATGCGTCGGGCCAAGCAGCAACTTCGTCGGAATGTTTGTACTCTGCTCTTTAACTTTGCGCCTCTCTGTCTTTGCATCTCTGCCATCTCTGTGATAAAGAAATTTTGGTACTGTCTTTTTTTTTTTAAATCTCTTTTAACCTTGCATCCATCTCTGTCCTCTCTCATCTGTCATTCAAATTCAGCATTCCACCCCCTTTCTTGCCGTTTGCCCCCTATCCTCTGGAGCCTCATGCTCTGATTGTTTTACAGGAAGCCCAGTCACGGGGTGTTTGAGCATATGTGTGTGGTTGTGTGTTGGTGTGCGTGTGTGTTGTGTGATACATCCAGCTGACTCAGCCTGATCTCCGGCCCTGTACTGAGACCCTGATAGACCAAACAACAAATGACACGCTGACATGCTCCTATCTGTCAAGAGTGTTATGGTTGTTTGAGTTGTACAGTATGTGGCACATGAAACCATGAATCCCATAAGCTGAGATGTTGATCTCACTTCCCTTTTCATCCTGTGGCTCATTTTAGCTAATTCCCTCTAGTGTGTGTGTGTGTGTGTGTGTGTGTGTGTGTGTGTGTGTGTGTGTGTGTGTGTGTGTGTGTGTGTGTGTGTGTGTTGTGTGTGTGTGTTGTGTGTATTGTAAGCTGTGCAATCTGCCTTGCATTGCATTTGCAGATGTCAACTTGCATGTGTACAGATGTGTTAGCTCTTTACTTTAGTGTGTACG
>VURO01001701.1:0-15049 GCA_015108175.1 Pelvicachromis taeniatus
TGGGTTTTTCCTTTTCAGTCACCTTTCTCATTCACCATGTGTTAATAGATCTCCCTGCATTCAACCATACTTGTTATTAATCTCTGGCTCTCTTCCACAGCATGTCTCTATCCTGTCTTCCTTCTTTCACCCCAACCGGTCGCAGCAGATGGCCCCGCCCCTCCCTGAGCCTGGTTCTGTCGGAGGTTTCTTCCTGTTAAAAGGGAGTTTTTCCTTCCCACTGTCGCCAAATTGCTTGCTCATAGGGGGTCATATGATTGTTGGGTTTTCACTGTATGTATTATTGTCGGGTCTACCTTACAATGTAAAGCGCCTTGAGGCGACTGTTGTTGTGATTTGGCGCTATATAAATAAAATTGAATTGAATTGAATTGAATTTAGACTTGCATGTTCATAAATGAAGGAGATGCAGGAAAGACATTTAATAAATTATATTATGGGCAAACATATGCTAACTGACTGCTTTGTCATAAATTTTAAACTTCAAGTCCAGAGTTTTTCCCAGATTTCAGAAAGCACAGAAGATTTTTCCAGAATATGATCTTTGTATTTATATATTTTTTTAAGTCCACCTCTAAATTCTTGCTTTTACACTCGAGGTTACTTTATATCCTCACATTGGTAAGACAGCTCGAGAAACCTCAGCATCAGACCAAACATATTGCCAAACATCAATACACATAATAAAATAAAAACTTGTTTGTTTTAGAAATGAATTAATTTATCGGAGTGGCATTGTTTTGAAATGTAAATACATTTGTAGATGTGAATGTGCTGTGCAGTTTGGATCAGTTTGAATCAGATGATTTCTGCAGATTTGACTTGTAAGTCTTTCTTTTAAAGAAATACTTTTTAAAGTATGTGCACTAGCCAGCAGTGGCAACTGTGACATCCCATTGTTGTTAAATATTTACAAATGAAAGCCTTATCAGTGGCATTATGTTCTTCTACCTGTGATCGTAACCTCAGGGTAAGGCTGCATACTTGATGTTTAATCAAAGCTCTCTGTTTGCGCTGCCATTACACATTTAACAAGGACTTTTTTTTTTAAATCTTATTCTAGCTTATAGTTGTGCCTTTGTCAGCTGTCTCAGCACTGACGCACATTGACAAATATTAATTTGTTATATATTTTGTTCCTGAATCTTTATCATTAGGTCAAGCCAAAAAACCCTACTTACTGCATGACTCAACCTCTGTTTGACATTATCTCTTTAGTAGCGGCACGCATTCTGGCACAGCGACAGACGGAGAGAAAATGCGTAACAAAGATGAAACTTTGCGATTTAATTTCCCAATATTTACAGTGTAGCAGGTTTTGTTCTGTGAATTAGTACGATATGTGCTTTTACACGAATAGAGGCATTTAAAGATAAGCACAATAAAACAATTAAGAATTTCTGAGGACTAGAGAATAAAGTATTTGTAACTACTGGTTATCTAAATGATACAGTGTGTCTGACGTTTGACATTACCGTTTGGTCATTTTGGTCACCCGTAACATATTTTCCAGTTGTTATGTAGCAAATGTAATTGCACTGCATTTGTGCAGCCACTTTGTGTGTTGAACCGGACAGATTTTGTCCGCCAACTAGCAGCAAAACATGTTTCAGCAGAGACTCTTATATTATGCGACTATACTGAGAGAAAGATTTGCAGAAGTATACGTTAGAAAGGTTTTAAAAGTTAAACTGCTGCTGAGACATGTGATTTCAAAAGTCTTCCCAGTCCTTAATTTTGAAATTTTGACATGAATGAATGTAGGCGACAAAGGCATGATGATCAATTAAGGGTGTGGCACATCCTTGGGACTTTCTTGGAAGTCACCAGTCTTAGAGTACAACAGCTGTAATCCTGGTTACTGTATTTGTTATTGTAACTATTTCAAAAAACAGTGAAACGTATCAGAGTAGCTCAAATAAATTATGCATATATAATCAGCAGTAGGAAAATTGAGCCACTGCATTAAAGATGCTGATAGGTGCTGATAAACAGCACAACGTGTAGGAGATGATCTCATAGGAAGTGTGTCACCTTTGTTCTTTGTTCTAATAGCGTGAGATGCTCTTTGTGACACTGAGTAATGACTCATGTGACTTTTACAGATTATAAAAACAAGGATATGTTTACCTCTTACTTCTCATATTAGTGCCTACAGGTGTTTCCAAGTAAGAATTTATATACTGCATGTTGCAAACACATTCCCAGCAATGGAACTTTGCTTCCTGGTCTCCTGATTGGTACAATAAACTTCTAAATGATTTCTTTAGATAAGCTTTTATCTTCCAAGGAAGCCAGTGACTGAGTTATTGACGTTTTTGCATTTTCTAATCACTGTTTATTTTCTTCTTCTTTTTTTACATTTAATTTTGATCTCAGTTTCATTTCCATTCGTCTCCAGTGCAGGTTTCATGGTTTGAAAATGTTTAGTTTTACTTTAGTTTGTATTAATTTCCTAATGTTAGTCTTTTTAAATGTTATTGCACAGAGAGCAGATGTCAGAGATGAGACGTGCGAATGATGTTGACAACCTTTTATTTGCACATACACAGATTCCTGCACACACACACACACACACACGTGTGTATTAATATCCTCGTGGGGACATCTCATTGACACGCTAAGGGTAAGGGTCACACACAAAATCTAAATGACATGAAATAACCACTCAGTCATCAAAAGAAAGGAAAATTCTATGTATAAATAATTTTTTAATTGTTTAACATTTTATTTATTTTTCTTTTCTTCTTTCTTTAATTTCCTGGTAACATTTACACATAATATATGTAATTGTACATGCACACCGGCATGTACAATTACATGCCCTGAGTTCAATTCCACCATTAGGCCAGGGCCTTTCTATGTAGAGTTTACATGTTCTCCGTGGGTTTGTGTGTCTCATTTGGAACTCCTGCTTCCTTCCACAGTCCAAAGACATGCAGTTTGTGGGGATAGGTTCATTGGAAACACTGTGCGAAAGGTTGTCTGTCTATGTGTTAGCCCTGCGACAGACTGGCGACCTGTCTAGGGCGTACCTGCCCCTCTCGCCCCAAGGCAGCTGGGATAGGCTCCAGCGCCCCCCGCGACCCTGAAAAGTATAAGTGGAAGCGAATGGATGTGCAGATTTATATTTTATGAGTTCATTGAGCTTCAAGATTTTTGACTTTAAAAATAAAGTGTTGGTGTGGTTTCTAAATCCTGGCTTGATTCATGATCCTGATTGCTTTTTATCCAAATTTTACCTAATAGTTGTAGTAAAGCTTTCTATGTATTACTCTTTTATATGTTTTATATGTACAGTACTCTAAATATGGCAATATACGATTAGTAGGTATCACAATAAAAACAATAAAAACTCTGAACCTTTTGAAATCAGTTGACATCCACAGTGTCAGTAAAGATGTTTATCAAATCGTTGTCAGGCCTGTGATGTGCTATAAAATCCCAATACATATCTTTGCTCTTAGGTTACCTTCGCTGCGGCTCACTTGTGCTTCTTCGAGACTGGATTAGAATTCAAATTTTCCTTTTTTGTTAAACCTACAGTTCCGGGATCCAGTGACCCTGAACCATCTCTTAGGCATAATGCAGTAGTCTCAAGCTGTTGCAGTACTTCCAACAATGCACTGAGCATTTCCTCTCTGATCCCCTTGCTTGGCTCCCCATGTGGTTATGTGTCACTTTTGTGTGTCATTAACGTTTGTCTCTCTGCTCTCCTTTTCTTTCTAACCCACCAACTGGGTTTATTTGAACAGCCCTGAGCCTGCTTCTCCTGGAGGTTTTCTCCTGTTAAAAAGGAGTTCTTCCTTCCCACCTTTGCCAAATGCTTGCTCGTGGTGGATGGTCTGACAGTTGGAGTTGTCCCTCTAAAATTACAGTCTTTACCTTTAAGCAAAAAGCTCCTCAAGACAACTGTTGTTATGAACTGCTTTGAAATAAATTTGACTCAGTGGCACAAAATCCATATTGCTTCGAAGGCCATGTTTTCCTCATTAGTGCCGCTCAGAAACTCTTTGGGCCTTTAACCTTAGCTGCTCCAGTGAAGCTGCTCTATCAGATCAGATGCATCAAGCTGGACAGTAGTGTCAATATGTGCAACTGTGCGAAAGGTGAAGAACAGCAATCATTAGTCTAAGTGACTAATTATTAATTACAACACTTTCTCACGCCTCTGGACTCACTAGTGCTTTGGAGCCTTGGTGAAATATTCTTGAGTGTTATGCACCAGCAGAGGGGTTTAGCTAGACAACAAACACAGCTACAGTAAATCCTCTTTGTTTTCTTACTACCTGTGCCAGACAAGTAAAAAATTTACCAGTGGAAAATACAGTGGAAAGTGCTTCTATGGTCACGCCAGCTTGTAGCGCCGGCTTAAAGTTAAACTAGAACTTTATGATACCCGTGCATACACCCATCTGATCTTAAGTGTGTTTGATAAGGAAACCAATATATGCAATCCACTTTTAGTGCAGCAAGGCATGTCTGGCTTACCACTCAACCAGCAAATTCAATTTAGGAGTTTTGGTTACTTCGAGTGCAATTTGAGTCCGAAAGCTTGCAGAAGGAGCCAAAAGCAGCACCGAACCCTCCTTACATAATCCTTACATTCAACAATAAAGAGTTCAAGCTCTGCATGCGACACACTGAAATGATCGTTTTGGAAGATTTGTAATGTAAAATGTTTATTTTCTTAAAGTTATACAGATACAATAAAGCAAGAAATCAATCGTATAAAACCAGCCGTACACTGCAGATAAAAACACTGACAAGACTCACGATGAAAAAAAATTATTTGACAAATTAAAGGTGCATTCTTTCTCACAAGATATGCCATTATTGATTGTCAATGACAATGACGTTCATGATTGGATTAAAATGTATCAGGTTGTATCCTTCATGTAATTCGAGTAATTAATATAAAAACTAAAATGGCTCTATGATTCTTACCACGTAGACATGATTAGTTTTGTTCTTTCTGTAAATAAGTTAGAAGTTTTCATAGTGATGTATGAAATGGGCCTGATCCCTCTTGTTCATCTGCTGGCAAGCTTTCTCCACATTTTTGGTCAGTCCTGGAGGACCACAGCTAAACACACCAATTTTACCCACCTAAAGAAAATGACACAAATTCAGACGTTAGAATAATCCACTCATGTCGTCCATTGTGTAAATAAGGAGGGATGAAGGCCTGACCTCTGGATGAACCTCCTGCAGGGAGCTAAAAAAGGAGACGAAGGGCGGCCGGCCAAAGTGGGTGACAGACCTGAGGCCAGTGAAGAGGCTGCGGTTCCACACTTTTTGAAAATGGCGCTCACACACATACTGCGCACACAAAGATGTGGAAATTCATTAGTGAGTACAGTGCTCGTGTAAAAGCGTTATCACTTCATTTGCTTTAAAAGTGTGGTTAGACTGCCATTCAGGCAGCTGGGATTCAAGCTCAGCAGCCTTCCTGCGACTCGTTCTACTGGAGCTTTGAATTACAGGTTCCTTGTTTTTTTGTTTTCTGCACTGATTGCAGCGGTCTTGTACTATCTTGCTGTTTAAGACACTCGCCAAACTGAAAACTAAGCAACATGTCAGTCTGTTTACAGAAACTCCACTCTCCAGGATCAGCTCTGTGTCTGAGTGAAACCAGGTTCAGGGACACGCCTCACTTCATGTTTCTTTCTGGTTGCTAAAAAGCTTTGAAAGTAGTGAAGGACTTAATCTTGTTTTCTTTGGTTCTCTAGTTTTGTGACCTGTGACCCATTAAAACACTAAATCTCTTGGTGGTTTAATGTTGGCCCGCTCATTAAATTTCCTCAAATGAGAAGATTGATAGCGGTTTGGGTGATTACAATAAATTTGCATACTTTTGTACAACTAGTGGGATTCAAACAGGTCTATACTCTATGCACAAAATCATTTTTCACACTCTAAGAGATGCACGAGGGCACCAGCATATTGCCAAAGGACACTTTTTGACATGTAAAATGGAGGCGCTTTCTAATTAATGGATGACTAAAAACTTCAGCTAAAAGTGTGGAAACCAGGGAAAACAGCCCCTGAAACTCAGTCATGTGCTCTATCCTACTTGTTTGACCTGTAAAAAGCAGATGTGGTTTCGAAGGAGCACTTGCTCTGCTAGGAAATCAAAAAAGTAAGGGTTTTGTAAAAATAAGATGTAATTTTTTTAACAGCCAGCTTTACGGATGTTTTGTGCAGATTAGCTTCTTTTTTAGAGAGCGATATGAATCTTTTTTTTATGAGAGCGACATGAATCTTATCATCTAGCTCTCAACAAGGCATTTGATATCCTATCCCCTTTATATTTTATTGTTTGATAAAGGTTTAAATACTGCACACTACGCGTTCTATTTCATGTGATGCTTTGAAAGGGTGACTGCAGATCTCACCAGCATGGTTGTGCGCAGGTCAAACTTTTCAGCCACCTGAGTGATGTAAATGTGGACTGAGACCAGATCCTGAGTGTCCATTTCTTCCACCTCCCTGATGATCTCTGACACCCACTCAAACTGACGCTGTGTCCGCGTCACCCAGATGAAGTAAACCTGAAAAAGTACAGGACTGTCGGCAGGACAATTTCAAGATAAAATGTGCTGCAGGTTGTTTCATTCAGGACTCACTTTTTTGCACAAAATCTTAGACTTGACAGAGGACTTGAACACCAGGTCTTTGAGAATCGAAGTGAACGGGGTGACTCCAATTCCTCCTCCCACCAGAACAGACACCTCAAAGTCATTCCACTCCTGATGGCCCTCGCCAAAAGGTCCATCCAAGTACAGCTTGGGGTGAAATTAAAGATGAATACCAGTGCCATGAACATAATGGCGATTCAGAGAAAATTGCAAAAACAACCAACCTTTGGATAAGCTCCAAGCTCCAGAAGGTTTTCCTCTGTGTAGAGCTCTCTGAGCTGGCTGGTCCACGGCCCCACAGCTCGGATGTGCAGGCTCAACGTCTCTTCGTGAGGAGCTGATGTGAGAGTGAATGGGTGGTACTCATCCGTGCCCAACATCAGACATGCTATGCGAACCCACTGGCCCGAACGGTAAACAAAGCCCTGTGGCCGCTTGAATTCCAGATGTGTCACACCTGCAGGTAGGATAAGTCACGCACAAACACGTTCCACGATTTCAGTGAAGACAATGTAGCATTTTCATTAGCAGAGATTGAAATCAGGTAGAAACAGAACAATGAGACAATTTATGAAGAAAAGCCATGTTTAATCTCCCAAAAGGCTCACCTGATGGCAGCAGCTCGGCTCTGATAACCGGGATCTCCACCTTCTTTCTACTCAGGCTGATTAGTTTGTCCAGAAGGAAGAGCAGGCCAGGTGGGATGAGGTAGATGTGGAAACGAGGCTCTTGAAGCAGAGCAAAACTGCCATGAATAACTGTCTGTCAGGACAAAAAGAAAGCTGGTGTCACCCCGCTGTTCAAAGCTGCCTCAGTTGTGTGCTTTAAACCCAAATAGTACTTACAAGAATGTACACGGCAACATAGAGGTAATGGGTGATCCAAAATGCTCGAAAACTGATGCGACGGAAATAGTGTGAGGCAAAAACATACATAAATGCGAACGCAAAGAGAAGCAAGACCCCGGTCATTCCTATCAGAAAAACAAATGCAGAGCAAGCAAATTATTTATTTAAAAAAGTAACACTGCGGCATGTCTGTAATCAACTGTTTCACAGCATACCTGGAACAGTTTGGAAGAACCACCAGTACCACTTGGGAGGAAGTTCAGACCTAAAAGGAAAACACGCTAAACATAAACTGAGATAAAGTTCCAAAATCTGCTAAATCTAATGTATCGTTTCAAGTCTTACCCGTTGTTTGATACGACTTTTGGGAAGAGACAAGACAGAATGTTAAGGTCGCTGACAGAGAAGACGTAGATGTTGACCACGTGGCCCAAACTGTGAACAACTGTAATGAAAACAGACACCAGTGAGCACCACACGGATATTTATATCACCAAACGTCAACTCGTGACCATCCTTTCCAGAAATACCAACTTGAGAGAATGATGGCACTCATGGCCATAAAGCGATGAAAGTCAATGGCAGCGTCAAAGGGGATGTATCGATTCAGGAAGGTCTCTCGGCAGAGTGTGATGAGGTTGCGGCACACGGTGAGAAGCATGTAAGGAAACAGAAAGGAGATGGCAGCCGCTGAGCCACGGGACACGATGATACCCACCATGGACGTCTCGGGGACACCTGTAGATACAGCCTGCAAGCCGTAGTCTGCGCACAGGAATTTTATTCAGGTTAGATGGGGAAAAAAAAGGAACATGCTAAAGGGTGGTGACGCAATGGGGAAGCAGAAGGAAGCTTTCCACTCACAGTAACATCTCTCAAGTGCAACACCAGCTGTGATGCCGTACACGATGATGAAGCACACAATGTGACGGCGATAATTCTCAATGAAACGTTTGAACTGCTGGATTTTCTGCCCGACCGGGTTCTTTATGTACTTCTCGCGCTTTGGATTCACGTAGACATTTGGAGTATGGACGTTTAACCTGAAAAAAGTTGAACCTGTTACATTTGATTCAAAATGTCTTGTTTCCCCATCTAGTGTTACAAGAGATGCAAAAATAACGCACAGAAAACATGCAAACATTTCCTGCTGTGAGGCAACGCTGCTAACCACTGCCCCACCTAGAATGTGTGTCATTAATCTAGCACGCTGGAATATGTGGGTTAATCTGAAGTGTTGCAGCATCATAAAATTTTTATATTTTTACAACCAACACACACTTACGTTGTCAGGCATTTTGTCGATTTGAAAGGTGATTCAGCTGTGCAGCAGGTCACACCTCAGTGATGTATAAGACTAACACTACACAAGCAAGGATTTCTCAACTGGCAGCTCGGGCTGCTCCTTCCTCACTCATTTTCTTTCTTTCTTTCTTTCTTTCTTTCTTTCTTTCTTTCTTTCTTTCTTTCTTTCTTTCTTTCACATGCATGCTGAGTGGAGTTGAAATGCGAGGAAAGGATGCAAGTGAGGGAAAAAAGGAGACATGTTAGCATAGTGACAATGAGCCGAAGTCACTCATCCAAGTCACTTGGATGAGTGACGAAACGTTTCTCCCATGGAAAACGATGCGTCCAGATGAACAGAGTCAACTTTTTGGGAGCTGATGTCTCTCCTTCAAATCTTTCACGTCTTACTTTGAAGACTAATTTTCTTGTGTGTCTTGTTTTGTTTTCACTTCCTGTCATTGTCTCTTCACTCCCTCGTCGTTGCCTGCTCTGCTGCTCTCATAAGTGTGTACTTATTCTGTGCGTCCCTCAGTCCTTCAATGTGATCGGGCCCTGTCTTTGTCACTCATGCCATCTTCTCCTACTTAGGTTTACACCTTTTTAAAGTTTTGCCCTACTTTGATCGTTGAACTTCAATAACTTAATTAAGGCTCACCTTTGGTTTCGCATTTAGGTTGTCTTGTAAATGCACTTAACACATGTATGGTTTTATTTAAAGCTGTGTTACACTTTTGTCTTTCTTGGTATTCATAATTTTTCATTCTTTAAAGAACTTAAAGAAATAAAAACAGACCTTTTCCGTTTGCGTATCTCTGGTCCGTCTGTCTTATTACTGCTGAGAAAAAGCGAAACAATATTGAACAACATTGTAATCATAGAAATAAAAGCTGGATAAAAGAAAAAAAAATCCCCGTTTTTTTGTCTTAAGCATTACAAACATTTGTGATGTGAATGAGTTATTTCATCCAGTTTTCTCACCTGTTTGCCGGACAAATGAAGGACACTCTCTGGTCTCGACTCCACTTCTTCTTCCCCTGTTTCTCCATCCCTGTGCACATGCCAGACACATAACTGCATTAGTCAAGGTCAGAAAAATGAGGATGCTCTTAAACAAAACTTTCTCCAACCTTTGACATTGAGCTGAGCAAACTGCAGCTCCTTCTCGTGATCCCGCAGCAGAAAATGAAAGTCCTCCCACGAGATTTTCTCCTTGTCATCAAAGCCCGCGGCCTGCATCATGGCCTTGATGCCGTCCTCTGCTTGACTCTTTGAAAGAGCACCGTTGGAGATTTCTATGAAAGACCTGCAATTCATCAAACGGTTGACAACAACCCTTAAAACACACACAATGAATGTGGTGCACTCATAAGAAGAAGAAGAAAAAAAGGGAAAGACCAAACCTGAGCATCCTGGCAAATTCTTCTTTCGATAAGAAACCAGTTTCGCCAATGTCGTTCATAGAAAACATGAGTTTGGACTTTTCCTCTGGAGACCCTGAACACATACACATGTCATCAGACATCAGAATTTAGACATCTATCAATCTGCAAAGAAAATTAAAGGAAGACTTTTTAATTAAATTACAGCATCAAGTGAATTAAACTTCTGGGATATTGATCTGGTCAGTTAAGTAGCATAGGGGCTTGTTAATCAGTTTCTTTTACTTTGGTGTTAATAAATTTAACACCAGGTGCACCAGAGGTGTAACAATGAAACAACCCCCAAAACAGGAATGGTTTCAGGTGTCAGGTGGAGGCCACTGACATTTTCTTTTTTTCCCTCCTCTTGTTTTCAAACTTTTGTTTCACAACTTTTGCATTTGGCTATAGTCAGTGTGCTACTGGTAGCATGAGGCAATACCTGAACCCTACCGAGGGTGCACAGGTAGTTCAACTCCTTCAGTACGACATATGTGCCATTACTAGAAGGTTAACTACTTCTCCCAGCACAAGAGTCTCAAGACAATGGAGGAGATTCCAAGAAACAGGCGGTTACTCTAGGAAAGCTGAGTAACCGCACAACACACAAGTAATATTGATCCCGCTTAACCCATCAGCGGGATCAATATTTGCTTCTTTGTGCAAAGAGGAACTGGATGAGCATTGCCAGAGCAAGAAAATGACTGCGAGCAGGCCAGTGGTGTGCATGTCCCTTTCCAAACAATCACATATAGATTTCATGAAGGTGGTCTGAGGGTCCGATATCCTCACAGGGCCCCATGTTCACTTCCTGGCAGTGGAGCCCGATTGCAATTGCCATAGAATGCCAGAAGTGGCAGGTCCACCTCTGCTGCCCTGTGGTGTTCACAGATGAGAGCACACATTAACTGGCCACCATGCTCAACTAAATCCAGTAGAACACCTCTGGGACACCAGTTTGCACCTCAGGCTGCCCAGGAGTTCAGTGATGCCTTGATCAATCTGGGAGGAGATCCCGCAGGACATCATCTGTTGTCTCATTGGGAACATACTGCAATGTTATCAGGAATACGCGTAAACAGGTACAAACTACAAACTACTGAGTACCAGTTTGAGTTGCTGAACTTTTGGCAAACTGGAATAGCTTGCCTCATCAGCCCTTTGTAGGTTGGTCATTTTCATTTCCATTCTGCAATGTGGCATCCTATTATTTTTTTTGCTTTTTGGTGTCTACAGTGTAACTGCTTTCATGTGTGTGACCATTGTTCTTTGTTTTTTCTTGAAGTTAGACTGTTTGTCATGATGCTTTACTGTTCTGGCATTTTTTTAAATTCTGGAAACCCATTCTTGGTTGTTGTTTTGGGTTTGTTTTTAATTATTATTATTAAAGGAATTAAAAGTTCAGATGCATTTTTAGAGCCGTGGCTAACAGACAGAGCATATTTTGAAGTCACTAGTTTTACCTTTCATAAAGATAACAATAACATCCAGAAACTCTTGAAAGGAGAGGTAGCCATTGCCATCTTTATCAGCTAGTGTAAACATGGAGTCCACAAATAAGGAATCAGATTTGAGGCCAAGTGCATCAGCAAACTCCGACGCCGTCAGCTCACACTGGAGAACCTCCCTGGCTTTCTTGTGGGATATGCCACTCATGTCTCCGGCGTCACACTTCTCTATTTCCAAGACCTGCGAAGGAAGTGTTATTATATGTCACCATAGTGTCATTACTAATATCACAAACGTCAGCAGCATGATGTCATGGCAGGTGAGATCACAATCAAGACCACCAATTAGTTCTGTTGGTTTGCGGTCTGTCTAATTTGACCTTCAACTAGAATTGACGGCATTTTGCGGCTGAGCATAAAGCTGCTACCGCAGTTGACAGGAGAGGGAATGACATAAACATGCAGAAGGTGACTGTACCTTGGAGAAAGCGTGGCGAATGAACGTTTCAACGATCTGAGCCCTCTGCTCTCTGGTTAAAGCCTCCTTCAGCAGTTCCTTCTCCCTCATCTCTCTCACTCTAATCTCCGGCCTGACATCTGTCACCTCTGGGCGCAGGTGCCTGACAAACTCCATACGTTTGCTCTCTTCATCAAAAAACAGCACCTGAATGTGTGAAACATTTTTTTTTAATTAATAATCAAAGGAAGAGGGTGATAAAAGCAATGGCTTTGCATGTATCTATGACCAGATGAGGTGAAAAAAGGGGGGAAACATCACTTTGTCAGTGAGAACGTTGGTGCCTGCACAAAATGCTGCAGCGGCATTTCTGTTTTTTTGGTAATCTGATTACAACTGTATCCATAGGTTCAAGCCATCTTATCCCACTACTCACCAGGTCATACTCTTTTGGCACTTTGAGGAGCAGAGCCTTCTGCTGGCAGTCGTTGGAGAGAAGGACGTCTAGGTAGTCCTGATTGAGCAGATTGATGCAGCGGTGAGCAGTTCCAGATCTGTCACAGACCTGCAGCCTCCGCTTCTCATCGATCTCCACGCTGACGAGCTGCAACTGTTTTTTATGACCCTGCCACTCGTATGCTAGAGAACATAAGCAGAATGAGATGAAGGCTGTGATAGCTTTCTGGATAAAATATGGAGAAGTATAAAAAAAAAAACATGAAGCAGAACCCACTTCATCCACTTTAACCATCTCCAGCTTTTCTTGTTTCTGGTAAGTTTAAGGTCAACTATATCCTTAGATTAATTTGTATTATTTTTATTATTATTATTATTATTATTATAGTTAAATTCACACGATTGTCTCATTTTTTTAAACTGTTGTGACATAAATCATAGCTGCTGAGATAAACTGACGTTGAGCTAACCTGTCAATGAACACTGCAAATAAATAAGATTTGAAGTTTTTCCTTTTAAATCTTTTTTTGATTTCATACCATTGAGTCCCACAGTCGACTCCTCTGCTCTGTCACCAGCTTTCCTTCTTCTTTGGAACTTCCTGTAGTGATACTTTCTTAGATAGGCCACCATACAGGCCACCAGAAAACTCACTGTGAAGGAAAACAATGAAACGCAATCAAATCGGCGTTTTTGCCAAACAAAAAGAAAGAGAGAGCGTGATAATACTTACCAACAGGGAAGAGGAACATGACAATAACAAATATCCCAAAGCCAGCCTTGCTCCCATCAAAGTAATCAAGTTTTGTGGCATTAGTGCAAGAATGGAGCATTGATGCATTTAGCTGTGTGGGTTGAGGGCAGGGGTCACCTAATGACAACAGGGAGAACTTTTTTTATTTTTAAAGAACATATTTATATGTAAAAGTGGAACTTTTTAATTATAGACTTAATAAATTTGTACCATCCTTCCAGAAGAAGACGTTATTCTGTACATGCGCGGCCTCTGCACTTGTCACCGCAATAAGGACGTCACGATACGTCACACTGCGGATCGCTTGGATCTCCTTATCTGTAAACAAACTGGAACCCCAAGAAAAAAAAACACTGAGATGACTAACACGAATGCAGTGAATGTGTGAAATTATGAATTTTCTGTTCACAAGTTTGTAAAGGTAAAGGATCAAATACTCTATGTCTTTCTACTGTATGAGGAAACTGAAATTACCCATTCTGCTTATTCTCGAACCAAAAGCGGTCTCCATTTCTTATACGCTCAAACTGATCCAGGACGATGGCGGAGAAAACGGGACCTGGTCCATCAACAGTTTCCAGCAGTCCTCCGAGGAAGAGCTCCAGCTTTGAGATGTCTCCATTATACAGTTTTGCAACGTCGTGGAGCAACTGTTGCAACAACACACGTTTAATTCCCAGGATTAATGCCAACTTTCTCTATTGTGTGTTTGGTTTTCCGATTTGTACCTGTGGGTTGGTGTGGTTGAGCTCAGGATTAATATCCTCAAATGTATTTACAGGAGGCAAATCGAAAGCCTTTCTAATCTCAGTGTAACTCCGTAGACCAAAGTCTCTTCCTCGCTGGATGGTCATTGCTACCAGATCTGTCCGGGTGAACCTCAATGGTCCGTACATAAAATCTACCAAAGTATAAATAAAATCAGAAGGCTGGATATTTATTTATTTATTTATTTATTGGGTTAATTAAGAGAAGTAATGTATAAAAAAAGATTAAAAACCTCTCAAGTCCTCCACAACAATATTATCTTCTCTCTCTGCAATCTGGGAGGCCATTCCCATGAGGAGGTCATCTACATCCTGGCTTTTCTTCATATTAACTTCCTGGGGAAAAAAATGAATGACAGAAAAATTTTAAAATCTAGGAATGGGTACTGCATAATACTGCATAGTAAATTCTGTCACATGCACAATACTGTACACTGTACTGCCTCTCTATGTTCCTCTTTTCTCTCCCCTCTTTCCATCACCCTTTAACCAGTCATGGCAAAAGCCAAAATGGAGTTCTTCCTCCCCACTGTCACCAAGCGCTTCCTCACACAGTGCTGTTTGATTACTGGGGTTCTGTCACTAATGCTGTACAGTCTTTACCTTACAATTCAAATCACCTTGATACAACTCTTGTGGTGAACTGGTACCATTTACATAAAACTGAACTGATTAAATATCTATTCAGTCTTCTTTGGGATTCATCTTTTTCTACGTTTCCACAAAAAAAAAAAAAAAAAAAAAAAAAAAAACAAAAAATTTGAAAAAAATAAAAAAAAAAAAAAAAAAAAAAAAAGAGAAGGAAAAAAAGCTTAGATTTTCCTGCTTACATGAAAAACAACAAAAAACATGCCCAAAAACCTCATGTACTAAAAACAGCTAGAAGGCATATCCTAGACTCTTCCAGAGCATAAACCATGACATGTCAGCTTCTAACGAACTCAAAACAGACAGAAAGAATAGCGGACAATGA
>VURO01001701.1:15069-37215 GCA_015108175.1 Pelvicachromis taeniatus
TGGGATTCATCTTTTAAAACGTTTCCACAAAAAAAAAAAAAAACAAAGAAAAAAAACCAACTACTTTGATCCTGCTCTCACTAAAAAAATATTTAATACAAATAAGAACATCAAAATGAAAGCTGGTGGTGAAGTAGCAAACTTAATAAAAGGCAGCAGTCTAAACAAGACATACCCGACGTTTCCAAAAGCTGTTACAAAGGCGCATTGCTGGCGATGTGCTCCCATCGATGTTGATAATTTCCCGAAAATGACAGGTTCTGTTTCTGTAGGAAAACGGAGCAACAATGCCCTGCACAGTTATTCTCACAGCATCTACATGTAGGGTTTTACATGGTGGTTAACACTATTCACAGCAGGATACTGAGCTTTGATTATTTCTCCCCCAAAGGAAATATGCGAAGCAGCGGTATGTCTGTTTAAACTTGAGAGACGTGTTCCCCATCCCCCTTGTTCCCAGTGATCCCAGGAAATAAAGAATAAGTACCTCATGTAAACACCAGGTGGAGCCATCGTGATACCAAACCGTATGGCAGCAGCCTGAAACTCAGGTGAGATCCCTGGATCAACAAACTTCTGGTAACCTGCACACATGTAAGTCAGAACATAATAAAAAAGTGAAAAAAAAAAGAGAGTGACATCAACAACAACACAGTGAGAATTACTCCTTAAGCGTGCAAACTTCTACCACAGCGAGCCAACAAATGCAGTGAATAGAAACAACAATGAAAAAGTGACTGAGGTGATGGGATCATCTGGCCATTGTCTTTTAACTTTCTTCAGCCGTGGCTGCTTATTCAGCACAAGAAGAAGACTCGGGTTAATGCTTTGCTGACGGCACACACTTTTTCTCAAACGCCACCACCGATGGCTCACCTCACCACGACTTGTGGTCACCGGCGCATGACCTGTTCTTCTCTGCTTCTACATGCACACACACTCTGGCTGATTCTTACCTGGGTAAGGAGAAAGCTTTTTGCCATTAAGGTACGCAGGCAGCCATTCATAGAGGGCAATATTCTGTGTGGAAAGAAGGCAGGGAAAACAGTCAGGTTGAACTGGGTAAGAATCAGGCATAACGTAGATTCATGTGATAATGAATCCAGCAGCTTATTTTTTTTTTTTTTAAAGAATTAATTGTTGGTGAATGATCTATTGTTCTAAAAACAACTAAAAACATCAAGACGTGGTCACTGTGGTTCATGACAGCTTGCGCAGAGAGCAGAAGTGCTAATCAACTGAGTGAGGGATGATGCATTCGCCTTTAACGACCACCTAGCATTGATGGAACCTCCTTCTCTCAAGAGTGCAAATTAAATCAGCATCTGTGCAGCGAGAGGATTACGTGGAGACTTTTCCTTCTACCTGGAATGTGGCCACAACGGTCTTCCTGGCGTTTTGAAACAGCTCCTCGTCTGACCACTCTGGGTGATTGTTGTGGAGCTTGAAGGCGATATGATTATGGTAGCGAAACCAGATAATCCCCTCTGCTGCTGTGAACACGTTCTCGTTAGCCCAGGCATTTCCCAACTCTGGGCAGAGAAGAAGACAGAAAATATAGGAAATTCTGATCTGCCATCATCTCATTTGGCATTATTATTCCCAAAAATCAACCCAACGATCAATAATTTTCCATGCATGTTTAGCCACGTGTCTGTTTCACGTTGTGTTGATTTTGTCAAGATCTCTGACGGCTAATAGAACGATAATTTAGCTGCTTGTTTTTAAGGATGTGACAACAGAGTGGTGACAAAAGAAGAAGATCCTTCACTCCCGCCCCAGACAGCCAACAAAAACACTGGTTTCATGATACCTGTATGCCATCTTCTCTGCTATACAGAAAGGGATTTACTGTGGTTGGCGTGACAGGCCATTTACAAAACAACTAAAGAGTCATAACCCACGTCAGTCTGGGCCTCCCTTGACTCACGCTGGCAGACTGTAACCCACACTGAGGCTGAAGAAGTATTTGCATAAATATTTTTGTTTGTTTTCTTGTTTGGGTGGATTTTGCCACATAGCGTGCAAAGAGAGTTATGTGATTTGGACATATATCACGTGCGATCACAATGAGTTAGTGATGCTTACAAAACAAAAACATATACACTGTGTGGACAAATGTACTGGGGCACCTGCAATTTTAACTTAGAGGGGCTGCTCGGCCATGGAAACCCATGTCATGAAGTTCCCAGCTCATCATTTATGTGCTGATTTTGTACTCAATAACTGCAGAGCTCAAAATCTCCTTGGCATTAACGAGTGTTTGCGACTTTTCCACACTATCTGCCTCACTTGGCAACTATTGCGTTGCTATGGTTCCTAAATGCTTGAACCTACATCTAGAGGGACGAAATTTCACAACTTGACTTGTTGCAATGGTGACATCCTGTTATAGTGTCACACTCAAATCCAGTGAGCTCTTCAGAATGATCCATTCTTACACAGCTGTCTACAAAGGCTGACTGCATGACTAGTATTTGATTTTATACACCTGTGGTGATGCCACTTTCATCCTGTCTCATCACTGGCTGTGGCAGTTTACTGCCCTTCCTTCAGCCTGTTTTTGCCGGCGGTTTCTTCCTGTTAAAAGGGAGTTTTTCCTTCCCACTGTCACCAACTGCATTTTTAAAGGGGGTCATTTGAGTTTTGGGATTTTCTCTCTATTATTGTAGGGTCTTTACTTTACAATATAAAGCACCATGAGTGACCATTGTTGCGATATGGCACTATATAAATAAGACTGAATTGAATTGAATGAAAACACCTGAATTTAAGAGGTGTTGCCCAATATTTTCCATATAGTGTATCTGAAAAACCTCAGTATCAGTCGCGATATATAATAACTTCCTCTTATGTTTTTTTTAAGGAGAAGAAAGTATTTAGATAAAAGTCACTTGCATTGTTAAGCTTCGGTAGACTAAATGTAATCTCTGGCAAACAACATTAAGATTTAAAAAATGTCAAATAACACTATTTGTGTGGACTTCCCAAACTCCATTTATAGAAAATAATTAATTAAATAAATTTAAAATAATTTTAAATTATATTCCCTATAGGCAATATATCCTGCTGGAGGGTTAATTTTATTCCTTTTTTTAATTTAATGCTCTTGTTGAATGGGAAGTCAGTGTTTGCCACTATCAAAACTTTGGTTTTTCACCGTAAAGGCCTTGAACTCCATCTTCTCTTGTAGAGGGATCAGCAGCGCTCCACATCTGGCGTCCTTCTCCTTTCCTCGGCATGTTCCACTCAGAGCCTGAAGTGAGGAGGCCTCCATAGAAGCTTCTCAGGGAGTCGGACCAGGAAGTGGAGGGGCCATAAATGGAGCTACCATCTATCCAGGCAGTCACCGAGTTGACCTGTATTGCATAGTGTCACATACAAGTCAGGAAAAAAAAATTCTCTATAAAACTGCCCCTACAGCTGCTTGGACAGAGACACATTTACTCTGAAGGCGGCAGCAGGACCTTAGAAGCAAGACTAGCTTACAATGGTCAAGAATGAATTGGTACCTGTATGCGAGGGTTACTGGGACTCTGTCCCGACTCTTTGTCCCACGGTCCTCTTTGGAAGGGCAGGAGGACTTTCCCAGAGGCGGTAGGGTCAAAGACGGGGTCACCTTTTGGGACTGGGATGTGCATGAACTCAGGTGGACAACCAGGACTTCTTGAGTCAATAATTTCAAATGTAACATGATATCCTGAAAAAAAAAAGGGAAAATAACCGAAACTAACTTCCTTTTACCTGCTATATACTGTACTAAATACATCACCAGTCAGAGTGAGAGTAAATCTTATACCACGTGGCCAATAAAGAAAAAGCTGAAAGCTGTTTTTTGTTGTGCAAACTAATTACTGTGGAAAGTAAAGATCACGATAATTGAGTGGTCATTAAAATGTGTTCAGAATTATGATTCATTTAATGAATCATGGCACACTCCCTGGATAAGCTGGCCTTACGGGTTAAAAGTATCGGTATTGTTATTGGTATAGGCAACACTGGCCCTGTATTTATTTGGTATCAATTTCCCAACCTCAGTTTGCAATGTCGCACACACCACCTCAGCGTTCTTGGTAACGCTTCCGGACTTTTATTTTGAAGGATTGTCTAAATTAAGGTTAATTTCAGAGGTCAACAAGACGTAAAAACTATATACACAGAATCACTCATCAAATCCGACCTTCATAATGAGCGAAAGGTTTTCTGTCTTTGCCCTAAATTACGTTTTTTAAAAAGTTTCCCAATTGAAGGTGCACCAGTAAATTTCCAGTCAGGATTCTAGGCGTGCCATGTTTCAGTGTAAGTAATATCTGTGCTTTGTATCCTTCAGCAAAACATTTTATTTTACATTATTTATATAGTTTTATATTTACCAAAGAAAAGCGAGAGCACGGTCTGGTTGCGTGTGGAGGGACGACCGGAGGGTCCCTCCGCCAGCAGCCTGCTCAGTCTGCGGGGGTTTGGCAGAAGCGGCTCCTGGACTGGTTGGTAGACTCCGTCCCAGTAATGCGCGGGCACGAGGCGCATCAGATGAGTACCTGCGCGAGCACAAGCACAGCGCGGTGATGCAGAGTTTGCAGAGTTCACGGCTGCTGCGCACTCGAGTGACTCCGCGACTTACCGACAGCTCCGCGTCGGGGATGTCCCAGACTGTTGTACCAGCCGTCAAAGCGAGGAACCTCCCAGGTTATCTCACAGCGCGAACCTGTTTAGAACATGTCGAGCAGCAAATTGGGGTTTATTCCATATTTATTTTTACATTAGCAAAGTTAAGAGAGTCTGAAAACACAGTCTTTGCTTTCTACTTACGTTCACTAACAGTGAGCACCAAGCCAAACGCTGCACACATACTCCAAACCCATTTACGCAAATCCATTGATGCGAGAGGTGCTCCTCAGCGCAGGATTCAGCCAAGAGGAGTAGTTGAGTACTGAGAAGTGAAGACGGGGTGAAGGTAACTCGTATTTCCTTTTATTCCTTATTAACATGCAATAGAGGCTATTATATTTATATAAGGCTGCTTTAACAGAAATAAGAAAACTGCTCGCAGTTTAACTCGACTGCGCTCTGGTTTTTCAAACAAACAGCAAAACTTGACAAAAGCCTAAACTGCGGTACAATTTCATGTCTATTTAATGTCTATTTAACTCCAGTCCAAAGAAAATGCCATGTGTCTTTTATCTCTTAGAGTCAGACTGAACATGCAAGCAAGTAGTTGAGTCTCACCCACTGCAGAGGTTGAAGTGTTGCGCAGAAGTAGTTCAGTAGAACAGGTGCTGCTGCGGAGCAATGGTGCAATACTAAAGCTTAAATGTGCTGCACAGCTTATCACAAACTGAATGTGACCTGTTTCCCAAATGGGGATGGCCATCATTCCCGGAGCACACCTCCGGGGGAGGGTGGGGAGGGGGGGCGCTTGTATAAAAGAAGTGTATGCTCCCTCAACCTTCACACTTAACTTCTTTCTCCTTCAGTGATCACTGACTTAACTTTAAGGTAAGATAGTTTCCTGGATTTTAGCCAGTCTTATTTCTATACATTGGTTTAATTGTTTTTTTGTTTTTTTTTACATATATATATTATTATTATTCATTTAGTTTAAATGAACACACTAAAATCAGGATGGAGCAAAGAGAAGAGCAGTGATTTTCATTACAGTGGCAGAGGTGGCTGAATGGATGTGTAGGATTGCATGTCTTTGTTAAACAGATGCATTTATTTCTTTGCAGCGAAGGCGCACAGTGCCAGAGACATTAATAAGGCAGCCACGTTTATGTTTAATCATGCCATGTTACATAGTTGTAGTAAAGTAACGCACCTTATCAGCTGTGAGTAGCGAGAGTGTCTATCTCTGCCTCTGGGTGGAGAAACTGAGAACTCTGTCACTAACACTGTCTTCTCTGTTACGCTGTCTAGTCTCAGTTGTGTCTGTAAGAGCAGAAGCTAAGATGACTTTCTACGATGACATTTACCCATTCTACCCTCTACAAAGGACTCCGTTTATCTTCAGCAGCCGCTTGCTCACCATTATTCTGGTCTTCCTTGTGTTAGCGGTCAGTCTTCTTCTCATTCTACCCGGGATACGAGGGAAGTCGGTGAGTGCAACCAAGTCCAAAAAAAGAAAAACTATTACTCACGGCAAACGAGTGACGAAACCTCACAATTGTTCTCGCTCTTTCTGTGCCACTAGCAGTGGTTGTTGAAAAGTGCATAAGTAATAGCAGTTGTTATGCTGTCATTTCACATTCCTCACCTTTTTTTTTTCCCCTATTCTAGTCGCCTGAAATAATTTGTCTGTCTCTTCCTCTCAGCGGCTCTTCTGGACATTTAGAATAATTACCAGCTTGTTCATCGGTGCGGTGATAGTGGGTGAGTTTTGTATTCTTATTGTTTTTCAAAGATTTTCTTCTTCCTGCCACCTTTTTTTTTTCTTTTCTAGACCTTCAAGTCATTTTTTTCCCCTGCAGCGCTCAACTTCACTAACGACTGGGCTGAGGCCAGAATGACCACGAAAGCCACCTATAAGTCTTTCAGCAACGCAGTGGTTAACGCGGAGATCGGCTTGCATGTTGGACTGTACGGCATTAATGTTACACTAAAAGGTGAGTCACTGTATGCATATGTGTAATCAGCTTTGACAGCTTAAGCAACCTGTGACGTCTCATCAAATATTCCTGTTATTTTTTGTGAAAGGAGTCAGTGCCACAACTACGTCTTCTGGAACTACACATCAGAAAAGTCCCCTTTTTTAAATGTATATCTGTTTGATCTCACTCAGGGAATCCTGTTGTGCAGTTTAATGAGACCATTGACTACAATGAGATGTTCACCTGGCATGACACTATTGAAGAAGAATACGAGGAAGCTCTGGAGAAAGGTTTACCCAACCCCATTCTGTATATCGCTGAAAAATTCACCCCGAGCAGCCCGTGCGGTCTCATCTTTCAGTACAGATACTCTGGACGATACGCTTCTGCAACGCTCTGGTGATTGTTAATAACTCATAGCTTCATTTTGTCAAATAATACTGAGCCTTCTAATTTTCCAGTGATGTAGAAATTCAAATCCCTGTGCAATAATTGCTCCACAGGACAGCATTTTGCTGCTGGATGCTCGCCAACATCCTCTTCTCCATGCCAGTAATCCGGTACGCTGGGTATATGGTGATTGCCACTGCTGCATTCATCTTCTTCTCCATGATCTCCTTCGCCACCATCATGAGCGTGCCTCAGTGCGTTTTCTCTATCGGAGCCGACTCCTTTCAAACAGAATACAGCCATTCGTTCTGGCTGGCCCTGGCTACAGGTAATCATCTGAATTTGCACATAGATTTCACGGGTTTTGCACTGGAATGTGTCACTCCAAGCCCGATTCTTACGAACTCAGACGATTTTCAGGCATTCTGTGCACCCTCATTGGGCTTCTTGTGGTGATGTTTGACTTTTTGGTCCCTGAGAAGATGAAAGAGGCTTTCAGTGTCGGTGTCGACAGCTGTGAAGATGAGGATGATTCGTACAGGGAGGGCTACCTTAATTCATTTTTCCTTGACGGAGTGACAATTTCGCCAGTGAATTTCGAAGTTAGATCGGTAAGTAGATCCATGTAGGTGGTTCATACAGTTTTGGGGGAATGATTAGTAATCAACAAAGTAACATTTTGCTACCTGTTAATGGCTCAATCATTTGTGTAAAGCAGTTCTTACCTTTAACATAAGTCAATTCAACTGTGGGACAAAACCGAATGGTGTATCAATAAGGCATTCACATATTTAGCTTATAAGGCCACCATTGTCACCTTTAGAGCCATAACAAAGACGTTACTCAGCTAACTTTGATCGTTTTCTTTCTGTGTTACAGGAACATTTATGAAGCTGTGCAGATTCCCTCTCAGGGAGATTTCATTGTTCATACTTGAAGATATTTTTTGCTGAATGTGTTGCAGTTAAAGTGGCGACTTTCACATGTGTTTAACTATCTGCATGAGCCTGTATATAATAATGTCTTAAAAGTGAATCCACTGTAAATAGTCACATTTATAAAGGTCACTCTCATGTTGTGGTAGCTGTGAATAAACATAACTTTGTATGAGATCCATACATTGTGTATATAGTTTGATGAGTGTGGATGGTAGAGCTCTCGTTGTTTAGCTTGTTTGGTAATGAAACATGAGACAGCATAAATAAATGTTGATTGTACACACAGTATACACTTTAAAAATCTGCTTTTTTTTTTCTTTTCTTTTCTTTTTAAAGGAAATTCACATTTGGTTTAAATTTACATTAAATTGATCAGAAATTTGGTCAAAGACACTGACTTATTAATGAAATTGTTCAGAAGTCAAGAAGTGGAGCCTATTCAATGCAAGAAATGACTTCGAAACTGAAGATTTAATACAAGAGCACGCGCTACTCCCTCCAGAGACCAGTGCGATCTGGCTCTCACCAGAATAGAAAACATTAGAGTCTCTAGTTTCAGAAACACAAGTCCTAAGCTGGCAGCATTACTGAATACCTGCAAGAGCCAGATGGCACTAATTTACGACGGGACTGGTGAACACATTTCTGAACATTTAATGATATGTTAAGCAAAAATAAATGCGCTTTTTATTTCTAAAAGAAGGAGATTTCTAAGTGACCCCTCACACTCGCGAGAAGCAGTGTTGGAACATCAGGTTTTCTTGCATCAGATTACAGATTGTTCTTGTGGCAACGCACACTTGTGTGCAGACTCAGAGAGAAACAACAGGAATGAAAGTGCTCTGATAGGTCGAACTGAATTCTCTTGTAATCCTGTTAAATGTGTTCTTTTTTTCCTGTCCTGTAATTTTTTTGAAAGCAGAATAAAATGAAAATAAACAAGTGCTCAGCAGTGAAACTGTATTTTCTGTGTGTTATAGCTTTACATTCATTCAGCATTGTATATTCTGATACATTCTTGTACACTGTGGTAAAAGTAATGATCATCCATATACTGTACGTCCTTGAATAGTAAGAGTGTCTTTGGCCTTCAGCATCACCACAATACACAGAGTTTAGTGCCTTTGTACAGCATCTTATTATCGTCTTTTGATACTAATTGTAATAGATTAACATGTTGGCTTGAGAATGAATCCCTGGTCAGTAAATCTTATTCTTCATTATCACATGCATATACTGCAGAAGTTATATGGCCTTTCCAATCAAGTCTTTGAGAAATCCAAAGTATTTACAGTAGAAGTACAATTTTAAACTCCATACACATTATAAAAATGACTAAATAAAAAATAAATGTACTAATTTATCTCTTCATAAGAAAATAAAGATGACCATAAAGCTACTTTTCTTCGACACCATAAACTCACGTACAGTACTACAGACAGAGTATTCACATTGTAAGGCCATTATGACGATGTAATTCAAGATAAAACCTGGGAAAATGAGAAACGGAGATGTTCTTTACAGCGTCGCGACAAGAGGCCGAAAAAATTAAATGATAGAAAAATAAATTCTCATCCCACTGAGCCACCTGTCTTATTGTCGTCACGCAGCCGGACATGCAGAGCTACAGTGGGCTGATCCATCCATCCATCCTCTATATGTAGACGGGCGTCTCCTGTCCCGTCAGCAGTCTGAACATCACAGCAGGCATCGTCTTCATGTTGATCTAGCACAGAGGGAGAGATGAGAGAAGCAGGGTTGGTTAAAACCCAGGGTTTCAAACATGTGGCACAAGGGCCCTGAATTGGCCCCCCAAAGACTCTGATACGGCCCACTGGTCGGCTTTGGAAAATGTGAAGAATGACAAAGATTTGAGTCTTTTAGCTGCATTTTCACAAATTGTACAGCTTTTTTCTACTCATAAAGGCTTCCTTCAAGATTCTTCATACAACACCCGAGTAAAAGAAAAAAAAAACAATTAAATGACAAAAATAAATAATTTTTTCAGGAATTTCTATTCCTTACGGTAGCTTTTAAAAAAGCAAGCAAAAACTTTGTATTATTATTACAGGACAGTCTGGGCAATGAGATACCTTTTCTGTACTTTTACACATATATTAACTACAGTTTAGTCCCAAAGAGTCATGTTGCCAGATTTCTTCCATTTACTACAGCGGAATTTCTTTATCATATAGAAAAACGGAGACATACGGCTAAAACTGTACTTCTTTTTTTTTTTGTATATGAAGATGTTTGAGGGATTCTGACTGTGGTTAAACTTATCCCTCGCCTGTAGGTCAAAGTGGGCTGTATGTGGCCCACAATGTAAAGTGAGCTCCCTGGGCCAAACCATCAACTTCAGATGCATTTACATGCACAAATGTGTAATCAGCCCTAATTTACTTACTCCTCTCCGTCCCACCAGAGACTGAGAAGAGGATTTGGATGCATTGCTGTCAAACAGAGATCTGTTCTATCAGAAAATGTAGAAATTACAGGGAAAATACAAGAGTGGTGGAAAATTAAGTGAAATACACTGAATTTCAAATAAGTTGCCAAACCCACGAACCAGTCACTAGAATACATTGACGGATATGAGGGAGGTCCATGTTTTGTTGTTTAAAAATTGATTGCTTTGCATACATAATTATTACAAAAACTTTTGGTACATATATTTAATCTTTAACTTTATAGCACTGAAGAATTCGCAACAACACAGCTTTTCCAATAAAACTCGGATCTGAACCATCAGGTCTCATCCGTATTCTCCATCCATTTTTTGTGTTTAATGCTAAAAAATTAATTCATTTTCTTTGGTCAAGAGTTAAAAGATACACAACCCCCACCACCACCACCCAAAAAAAAAAAATCAATGTGAAGCATGAGCTGCTGACAGTTGGCTCGAGAAAGCAGAGTCGATTGATTTAATGAAGGTTTTATGGGGGTTAATGTGCTAGACTATGAGTCAACAAGGAAGGGCAAAAGAATTTCCCAAACTGTTCCTTTAAAGCAGGCTCATTGTAAACTTGCACTCAAGGAAACAGATTCCTGGAATTAATGTGAAAGTACACAACAGTTCATCTGTGTGAATGTGAGCTTTCTCATACAAACTTGCTTTATTGTACTATTCAATTTTAATTAAACAAATATTTAACCATGATTTCTTTAATCACAGAATTTGATTGACTTTATCGACCCATCAGTTACAGGCATTCTGTAGTCCTGTGTGTATCCAATGATTTGGCTTTAAACCAAACTATAATGTGCATGCACCTATGAAAGGCCCCGTGTGGCACAGTGTTTGTGTGGTGCAGTAATCGGGTGAAAATTGCCATCTTGTGTCATGAGGAGTTCCTACCTCACCCACAGAGATGGACAGGGTTTGAACTATCTTCTCGTGTGCCATGGCAACTACACTCTGACCGTTTATTTCAATGATTCTGTGTCCAACACGAACGCCGCCTCTTTCAGCGATACCGCCTCGCATCAGGCTGCAGATCTGAGGAAGCAAAATATCCCCAAATGTGTAACTGCATCATAAATACCAACACTCCTAGTCATCAATATGTGGTAAATATACATAGGCTGCCATTTTTAACATGAGCAGCCATCAGTGTAATGTTGTAACATGACAAAAAAATTGCATGCACCTCAGCTATTAATAAGCGTGAGTCCAAACTTCAATCTGAAGTTTAGATGGTAACGAATGATACGGCTGCACTCACAATGCCATTTTGAACACTGAAGCCGAGCTGGAACTTGAGATCAGGTCTCTTGATGAGGACGGTGGTGACAGGAGGGCAGCTTACAATACTCAGCTTTACCTTCACCTGGTTCTTCAGACCCTGGAACACATTTATATGTTTCAGAAAAGGTTTGTGGAGGCAGACTAAAGATTGGTGTCATCCCTGTGCTTATGAGGTGTTTCTATGTGCTTGCTTGCTTGGGATGTTAGTGTCATAATCAAATTTACATGTATTCATTTGTGTGCTTCTTTCCTGTCCACTTAATCTTTTTTGGGTGAAAAGAGGAATCACCTAAATGTTCACTAATAGTTAGATACTCTCACTCTAAATCATACTTTTTTGGGCTGTTCAGTCTAGCACTACTAACTAGAGATAAAGCCTTCCTAAAGGGCTAGCTGGAGGTTCCTGATATACTCCATACCTTAATGATGCCCTGGCAGGTGGCCAGTGGCAGCCCCACAAGACTGGTGTCATTGATGGACATAATCTGGTCGCCCACGCTGAGTTTTCCAGAGCGAGCTGCGGGCCCACTGTTCAACATGCTGGCCAGGATGACCGTGGGCAGAATGGAGCCCCAGCCAGACTCGACTATTACCACACCGAGGATCTCGCCTTTCTGCTTCTCTATATACAGCTGTAATACAGTATACAAGTATTCTTAAACCTTTTCAAGCACACTATGAATTTCACATTGGAAATTTTCGAGATTCTGTTAGGGTGGAAAATCCATCAGTCATCATTTTCAATTAGCCAACAGTGGAATAAAAAAAAATGTCACACCTCTTTACAGTTGTCTGAATTTGAGAAATGGACAAGGTCATCGTGGTACATTTCCTGGGAGCTGATGATGTCACTGTATTGTTTCTGGCTTAAGTCGGTGGGGTTGATGCCATTGGCTCGCAGGAATTCCCTGTAGGCCACACTGAACGCCTGACCAATAGACTGTGCGATTAGCTGCGCCTACAGGAAGGGGAGCATTTGGGGGAAACTGCTCAGCAGAAAGGCTATCCCGGCTAACAACAACAAGGAAGTGACCAGAGATTACTGCAAATATGTAACGCTAGAGCATAAACTGGCAAAGTACAATACTTACATCCTCTGATTCAAAGACATAGCAGATCATCCTGTACTGGCTCTTCCCTTCGCTGGTAGAGTCCGAAGATTCAGAGAGCTCCTCTGATGAGGCCTGAGACATGCGCCTCCGCGCCATCAGAACTACAATGCTGCCGATGTCTGCGATGTAGGAGATGGTCCGCAAGGCACTGTCCATCATTGTTTCCTATGGAGGACAAAAGTATGACAGTGATGTCTGTAAATAAATTGTGTTTATGCACAAGAGGAAAGCAGCATACAAATTTAAGAGCCACTGACCTGTGTGTCAGCATTCAGTACTTTGACGGCTTTAGTGGAGATAAACAGGTCCACTTCTGTCATCATTTGAGAATCTTCATCTTGGCTCTTTGAGATAAGCAGAATTTTAATAAGACTTTTTGCATTTCAGAGAATGAATGTGATGCTTTAATCTTGCATAGCATTTTTTTTTTCTCTTGTTCCTGGATAATAATGCTTGTGCTTATGCTAATGCCTGAAAAGCACAGACGGTGTAAATTATTCTTTTCAAACTTTGTTTTTGTGACCAGCAGTTAATTTGTAGTTACATTCGAAGCACAAGCACAGGCTAGAACACTTAATACACAGCAACAAAAACATGTGTTACTGGTGGTAAGAACAGAGTGGTGAAAAAAAGACATGCAACAGCTCCACTGTGTGGTAAATAGAAGAGGTTACTGCACAGCTGACTTTTTATAAATAGGTCACAAGCAACATACAGTTGTGGTCTGAAGTATATATACATGTTACGGTCATGGTAATTTGGGGCCTTTAATTATTTCTTTGAACTGTTCTTTTTCCAGGGTCCAATGATTGTACAGCAGACATCTTTATTGCACTTTAAAAAGAATTGGTTGCACAAGTTTTTTTTCTAATCCACACAGGTTTGGATATGTACACACACCTCCACTAATATTTGGTTAAATGTCCCTTAGCAAGTTATACCTTGACTAGGGCTGGGACAACGCGTCGACGTAATCAATTACGTCGACGCGTAAAATACATCGAAGTAAAAAATTTGCGTCGATGCGTCGTCACTTTAAAAAAAAACACATAGCGGCAGCGAGTAGCGGTAACATGTCGACTTAATCCACGCCCCCCGAACACGCAGTTCTACAGTATGGGGATATTTTAACCGAAAAGGAAGTGATTCAGTCGTTTGCCGGCTTTGTAAGGTGGAAATGGCCGATCATAAAACGACCGTAAGTTTTCAACTTTTTTACTAACGCTGGTTTTTACCCTTTAATTCATCCAGACACCCCCCACGTAGCCCTAACCTGCACAGCACAGTGCGGCCTATAGCAGCAAAAGAGTCAGATCATCTCAGAAAATCCCCCCACGTGATGCTCAGAAAAACTACAAAAAAGTGTCAAAGTTCATGAAAGTACAATTATAAAAAATTCAGTTCTAATTCAATTGGATTTCTAGACGTTTAGTTAAAAAGACCAAGAACAAGATGGTTTGTTGGCGATCATCTTCTAAATATCTCAAATAATTTACACGATTCTTTCCTGCTCTGCTGTTTCAGCAGACCCGGGATGACTCAACAAAAATGATTTCTCCATTACAAATGTTAGAAAAAAGGTCATAACAGTAAAAACAGCGAAATGAGACCGTTCTGAAAATAGTTCATCACCTTTTCATTCCAATCATATTTTCCCTTGCGGCTGTAGAGATGATTCAGTTTAACCCTTCATTAGTTAAGCTTCCAGAATCTATGACTAAAGTCAGATTAATAAATCACACTCATTAAGCCAGTTGCTGTGCTGCCAGTCTTAATGAGTGTGTGACTGAGTCAACAGGGCGATTTGCAGTGTGGAGTGGAGTGTGGAGCAGCGGAGAGGAGAATCAGCACCTCCATATCTGAGACCACCGTCCTCAGCTGGAAAAAGGGGCAAGTCACATTCCAGATTAGGGACAAGTTGTTGACTAAAGTGAGTTTAAGGATCTCATGGTCTTGTTCATGACTGAGGGGAATGTGGATCAGGTGACTGACAGACAACAGTCTTGTTGGCATGGTGTCTGCATCTCTCCAACCAGCCTGTTGTGCAGAGGGAGCTGAGCATGAAAGCAAAGCAGCCAGTTTACTGGTCAATCATCACCTATAACAGTATGACCTTTGACCTCTTGTTAATGGCATGGCATGCAGACTGCTTTAACAAACATTTGTGAAAGAATGGCTTTCTCTCAACATAACACAACTAACATCTTTTACATATTATTATTTTATTTTCACAGCTCTTTTCTAAAACCATGTTAAAAGGAGCTTCACACAAGGCACGGTCCAGTGTGCCTTATTATGTCTGCCGCTTAGACAGTTTCAGGTAGTTTTGCTCACAAGGCCAAACAGCATCCAATGGTTAAATTAGAAATGAGCACATATTCTTCAAAGTTATGCTGGGGACATCAGCTTCCCTGCATACACTTCAACATTTTTACAGTCTTCATTCTTAATAATTGAAACAGGGACTAAAATACATATCTGACAATTAAAATGAAATTACATTTTCAGGTAGTTAAAAATGATCCATTCACCGGTCCGGTATTCTCTTCTTCTTTGAAAGTAACACAGTTCCTGCATTTGATACTGGCACACAGGAGAGTGGGCTTCAATAAAGGTTTTGAGCAGAAGGTTAACAGCAGAGATCAGACCTTGCTATAATTTGTGAAATAATATCCATCATAAGCCTGCTCTTTAACACCTGTAAATGTATTCCAATGGAAATCCTAAAACCATTGAAACACATTTACCCCCTGACAAATGAAACCCCCTGGTTATAAAAACACCCCCAGGTCCATTGCTGTAATAAATTATGGACAGAGGTACCAAAAATAACACGTCATAAGAATTTGTAACAGTGTCTTCTTTCCACGGCGCTCGTAACAATAGCCACAGCAAAATAACAATGTAACTGTGAAGTTCTGTGAAGAAATGTTGGCATTCAAAGACCCCCGATGAATAAAAGTGATGAGTGTGGTGTTTGTCAGCATTCAGCAGTGGTCTTCCTCACAGAGCCTTTTCCCTGTGAACCTGGAAGAGAGCTCTACTGGCTGCCTGTCAGCTGTCCCATGGTGCTTGGAGAGGGCTCATGGTCTTTTTAATTCCCAGCCAATCTTCTGTCCATCACACCACTTTATCCCTACTTTAGAGCGCAACTCAGGTCCACACACTGTCACTTTTCTGACATATCTCGCAGCCTACACCTCGACAATACCAGAAAATATTGTCAGCTCCTCCACACCCCCAACTCACTTTCAATACGAACAGCAAATCATATTTTCAAACTGGATGTAGAAACAGAGCCTCCTACCTACTTTCCAACACCAATCCTCTCTGCATTTGACTTTTTTCCTTGGCAGCATGTGTGTGTGTGTGATGAGATTGAAACCATATGTATAGTAAAATAAGTTCTCTGGGTTTAGCTCACGACAGATCACCCGGCGCTTATCAGTTGACCCAAGCAGTTTCTTCGGATTGTCCCGTAGGAGGCGTCAGATGTTGATAATAATGAGAGGTGGTGGATTCACAAAGCAGCACAACGTGCACAGCCCAGCAAAGGTAAAGAAGCCACTCTTCGAACGCTGCCATTCTCAGGAGATTTCCATGAATAAAGGATTAACCACAAGCTGTGAGTCAAGCTCTGGTTCTTCCACTTGCTTTACATATTTAAGGCAGAATTTTGCACCAGCAGAACAGGCGGCTTAAAGTCAAAAGGAGATTGTGCAGCAGTTTTGCAAAGTAGAAACAGTTTTGAAATAGTCTGTGCATGTAAGTTGCTGAAACTGTCAACGTGCATGGCTTATCATACCTTAATTTTTAATTATGTGTCAAAAAAAAAAGGTGGTTAAATGTGCACCCGCTCAGTTTATCTAGTTTTTGTCTTACTCTTCAGTGCATTTGGAGTATAAATTTTAGTTTTCTCTTCTGAATTTCCAAATGAAAATCTTCTCTTTTTAGGCCTTGAAAATGCAGCCCCTGTCAGTAGACATATTTACACTAAATCAATGTCACGGCAACACAGAGATTATGAGCCAAGATCAGAAAGCATTGAGGAAAGTCATATCCGAGCTGATTTTATCTCCCAAGACTAATGATTAAGGGATAACCTGCAGAATCCATCACACATGTAATTGGTTCAACTGGTATCTGTATGGCTGATATCAGGTTTATGAGTGTAAACACATAACTTTAACTAAAAAGTCTGCCTCCCCGAATACCAGTCAAAACTGAGACATGCAGTACTCTGAAATAACTGCTCTTTCTTTGGTAACATGTAGACAACCGTGTTCCAGCTCCTGTATCATAGTTACCTCTAGGACATGTTTTATTCTGGATAGACATTGTTTGGTTTTTCTTTGATTTAACCCTGAACTAACTGCCTCTGGGTAATTTTTACGGTTGGCTGCATTTCTGCATGATACAACTGTTTAATCACCTCATTAAATGATCACCGATCTGGCAACTGGACATCTGGACTGGCTGAAATATTGCTTGGTTGTCTTGCAGTTTGACCAGGTCAAAAACCTGATTTCCCAATTGGCCTTTTTTCAGATCGCTTTGTGCTTGTAAGTATTTTGGAGTAATATTGACTGCTGGCTTACTGAGCGTACAATAAATGTGGATGTCTCTGCAGAATAGACCCTGTCGGCCATCTGCACGTCTGTTACGGTTTTTGCAGACGGGACTGTTGCATTTTTCTCGAGGTTTGTGATAACACATCGCTGTCCGTGGTAAAACCCTTTATTCCACGTGAAAGCTGAATTTGCTCAGTTTGTAAAGTGTAAACATGTAGTATAGCATCTATAGTCATAGACAACTATGTGACCAGCCACACAATGTAATATAGAGGTTCTAAACCGTGGCAGCACTGTTACACATTTATAACAATTTAACAACTGTTGTCGGACAGGCTGGTCAGGAGCACATTTATTATTGTGCAACAAGGTATTCATTCAAAATGATTAAACATAAATTATATGGCACTACATCAGACACCACAGCACCATCATTCATCTGTTAAGTAGAAAAACAAAAGAGTTGATAACTCAATAGCAAACATAGAGGAATGCAAGTAATGCAATACAAGCTAGTCTTTTTAATTGGATAGCTGTGACAACCGACTAATATGAGGTTTTATTAGACCAAGTGTTTTGTCGTTTGTCGTTTCTTTTTGCTGTTTTCTCTTTCTGCACCCGCTTTACCCAAATCTTTCGAGGCAGATGTCTGCACTGCCTGGTTCTGCTGGTGGTTTATGTGTTAAAGGGGACGTCTTTCTACCACTACCTACCAGCGTGAAGTGGTCTGAGATAAGTTTTCGGTGATGCGTAAAGAAAATAAGTGAATTAATTACTTCCACCCATCCATTTTTTTGTCTAGGTGTGGATCACCAGTTTAACAGTCTAAGACATCCATACCTCCCTCGCCACCTCCTCCAGGTGTTCTTGGGGTGAGTGGTTCCCAAGACATGATCTTGCCTGGGTCTGCCCCGGGGTCAGTTAGACATGCCTGAAATAGCTCATCTAGGTGGTATCACGGTCAGGTGCCCAAACTATCACACATTACTCTTTTTGACGTGGAGGTGCAATGACTCTATTTTCAGCAACTGCAAAATGAGTGAGCACCTCAATCTATCTCTAAAAGTTAACCTTAGAGAAAAGAGATTTTTTTTTTTTTAGATTTTTATGGCCACGACGTTGAGAGACCGAATCAGAAATGAATCAAACTCTTTGTGTAAAATCAGTGGAAAACCTCTGTGAGGATGACGGAAAAGCTAACGACTCAAATATCATCTTGAGTTGTTACTGTTTTGAAATGATCATGCATAAGGTTTACATTATGCTACAGTCACATCAGGGAAAACGGTGGTTTGCAACTGAATGGGCTAAAGCTGGCTGTTACATGCAATCTTTTTTTGATAATAAAGCGATTAACTGTCACAAATCTGTGAAAATCACAAATCTTTTGCTGTCCGTTGCAAATCTGTTACGGTCTACATTAACAGAACTCCACATGAACTGTTCAGAAAACCAGTCTCACAACTTTGAAAGAAAAAAATCAAAAATTCGTTCACAAATAATGAAGTAGTTGCTGCAGCATGACAATGTAACTGCAAATTGACATAGCTGCTTTGCAACCTTGCTTACAAATAAAAATATAATCAGAATATCAGTTCAGTGTAGTAACCTATTGATTGCAAGATTGCAACATGGTCGCCAACTGCCTGCATTTACAAATTAGATAATAGGTATTTGCAAATCTCTAAAGAATCATCAGTTTTTCCTACTCTCAACGTCCACCATTGGTGACTGAGCCCTTAAGGCACCATGAGGTATCTACAAAAAAGAAGAAAACAAGTAAAAAAACATCAAACCACGTATAATTTTTTTGTGTGCCTGTTCTACAAACCTTTCATCCCACCGTGCAGTCGAAAGAAAGCTCCAGTCATCTGATGGCGATGTAGCGTGAAAATGTCAAGTACAAAAATCACGTCTTTACGAAGGACTCCTCTCACGAGTCTTTAGGTAATTTTTCCGTGGTCCCCGGGGAACACTCTAGCTACATCTCCCTACCTTTATTTCTCTGCAGCCCAACAGCACAAGCAGCTTGCAACTAAACTTACTTAATTGCTGTGATTCTGCACTGTGCTCTCTGTAGTACAGCACGAATCTCCTGAGACCAGTTTTGTAAAGTTTAAAAAAAGAAAAAGAAAAGTCTCTTAGTAAGGTGCACGACTCAAACAAGACAAGACACTTCAGATGATTAAAGGTTTTCAATGTGAAACTTTTATTGAGCCTTTTTGTCATCTCGCAGAGATAATATTATATTAATACAATGGTATTACATTACTGAATGAACAAATCGTAGATTCAGTTAAAGACAAAGTACGATCATAAATTTAAGAGCGGGGATTTCGTTTCTTAAATATCAATTTGGGACATCATAATGGGATATTCCAGCAACAAGAGTGAGAATAAATAAAGGGAGTCTCATGTAAGATGCACTTATTTAAAATTATACCCAGAAAAACACATCGAGAGTAAAGTGTGATGATTAACAAAAGAATAGTGTTCACAAAGAAACATGGGAGACGCACCATTTTACACTCTCACCAGCACTTTACAGCACGCCATTCACAAGCTAGCCACATATCGTACATAATCTAGGAGTTTATGAAAGACATTAAAAAAAATGCGTAGTAGGAAATAAAACTGAAATTTAAAACATGATAATCAAACTCAATTTTCTACAGAAAATGTTCATCTACAACTATTTAGTATCATCAAAGTGGAAATCGTTCTCCAAAGTATTCAATTAAATGTTTTTTTCATTATTTTTTTTATGTGTATTTAAAAAAAGCTCCCGATGTAATGCAATTATGTCAAATGTTCTTCCTTCTTAATTAACTCTACAAACAATCACATCAAGTGCAAAATACATTTCATGAAACGCATTTGACACAAATGAAACTTTACAAATCTAATAAAGAAAACGACATTCGTATCTTCAGTACGTCTGCCCCTTTACAACATAACTACAATCAGCATGTTTTAGACTGGTTCACACTAAGATTAAAGAGCATTCATTTAATAAGGCAAAGCAGATTTTACACCCTACACATCAGGTTAGCTGGGTTTGCATCTTTTTTTTTCTCCACTGCACGACCTCTTCAAGCAGCAAATCCAAGTATTTCTTTACATATATTTAAAGAGAATCGTGTGCATTTTGTCGCTTAACATCAACACGGGGAACATTTATGGTGAGTTGAAGCTGAAACACGGACCGTGGAGGCAGCAGCACGACAGACGTTTAACTGGAGAATCTGTACAGTTTACAACCTCCCCAAAAAACCAGCATGATTAACAGCAATGAGTGGTGCAGAGCGCAACAGGAATTATCATCATCAGTCCAACTGCTGTACAGACAAGCAAATAACTGGCCTATCTTTTCTACTAAATACCCCCTTTTTGGGTCACATTAGCCATTATCTGGTGTAATGTAATTATGTCTGTGTGTGTGTGTGTCTAACAGTCAGGCAGAGCTTCTGCTTACAGAGCAGCGTTTCTCACAGTGGACACTTTGATTTGTTATAGTGGGGAAAAGCACAGCTGGTAATTATTAACAGTAACAATGACTCTGCTCCACTCAGGTGTGTGAGCAAACAATGCCGCCGAGGCGCTGTTGCACAATAGCGAGCCCAACTAGAACTAGAACACAGCCAGTGGATGAAATGCAGTCGTTATAAAAGTGAGCTGTTACATTTATCAAACGTGCCCAGGTGTCGTGATTCATTTCCCAAAGCAGGGGAATAAAAGGGAAAAGAAAAAAAAGGGCCAGATATTTTTTTTTTTCTAAGACCTGGTAAGACTTTTATTAGAGAATCCAAATTGGTAGATTTCAAGACGATTTCTTTTTTTTTTTTTTACATATGTGAAAAAACAGGTGTACAAAGCCTTTTGTGGCTCCAGAGCGAGCTGCACTCAATCTGATAAACAGTTTCAGGTGAAGCCGGGTATCGAGTCTACTCGATCTCTGGAGCCTGCTTCTCGTCTGCGTGAGCCTAGCAACTCAAGGCTACCATAGCATAACCCATAAGAATGTTCAAAGTGCATTGTGGGTAATGCACTCGGCAAAAAAAACAAAAAACACAGACCTTGGGCTTCATTCACTTAGGTGTATAGAAACACTTTTGCCCATCCCACAAAATAAATACACACTCAAAGAACTGTCAGAGTCAATGTCAGTAAATCAGAATCTAAAATGAAAAGATCTTGTTTGCTGCTTGCTGTGCACGTGTTTACCGTACGGGTGGTTCATGCAGAAAGGGCTGAAACCGGTAAAAGGGAGACGCCTGCACCAGTAAAGCAGACAAGCAGGAGAAATTCGAACTGAAACAATATAGAGCAGGGGTCACCAACCTTTTTGCTGTGAGAGCTACTTCTTGGGTACTGATTAATGTGAAGGGCTACCAGTTTGACACACACTTCTGAAATAACACATTTCCTCAATTTAACTTTAATTATATGTTATCATTAATAATTAATGATATTCATCTACGTAAAGACACTGATTATGGCAACTGTTTCCGTGGAGACCAACTAGTGCTGATCTAATATTTAATAATAAACAATTTTTTATATATTATCTCTAACAAATTGATACCAATGCAACTGTGATTTTTTTTAAAAAAATAGCAGCAAAAAATAAAAATAGATGCAGCTTACTGGTAAATTGTTATAGTGAGCTATTTTTAGAACAGGCCCGCGGGCTACTCGTGTGGTCCTTGCGGGCTACCTGGTGCCCGCGGGCACCATGTTGGTGACCCCTGATATAGAATAATATATATACAAAAGTCAATATTGGTGTTAATGTTGTTA
>VURO01001702.1:4123-20870 GCA_015108175.1 Pelvicachromis taeniatus
CGGCGGCTACATACCTGCCGGCTACGGGAGTCGGCTGGCGTGCATGTGGATTGACTGACGGTCAAATTAAAGGAGTCAGCCGGTCAGCAAAACTGCGACGCCGTTTTACTCCAGTTTTTGGTTTTATTTTTTTTTTTTTTTTTTTTTTTTTTTTTTTTTTTTTTTTTTTTTTTTTTTTTTTTTTTTTTAGAAGAAACTTGGAATTTGATGAACTCTTGAGCTTTGCTCGTTTCCTGCCTGTTTCTGATCACCGTGTTTAGTCTGCTCAGGAGCGCTGCACAACAGTTTCATTTCCCTGAAAACTGCACAGTGAAGGGGTGGAGTCAGACAAATGTGACTGCAGCTGCTTTGTAATGTTTCCCGTTCAGTTTAATTTCCTCCCAGATTGACAGGTAACACTCAAAATGTTAAAACACAGAATAAGCAGTCTATGAAATCCAGGCAGCAATGAGTCAGTTATAATTAGCACAAGATTTTAGAAACTATTTAACATTCATTCAAATGTTCTCACTTCATATGTTTTGTACAGAACCACATATTCATTTTGCTTCAAAATAAGCATCATCTTCATTAAATGAAAGAGAGGATGTTGGAGTTCATACACCTCACACAGGTCTTCTTTGCTGGTTTCCTTTCCTCTTTCACACACAGAATAGATTGTGGATCTGACGATGTTTGCAGATGTTTATTTAAATCTGGATCTCCTGACTTGATCTGTTGAATGTCATTCAGTCCTGAAAGAAGTTTCTGTTGCTCTTTGTTTGACTCCAGTTCAATGAACAGAAGTATTTTCTAGCCTGGTCTCTCAGTCGTTTATCCATCCAGTAGCACTGAACAACAGTTTGGATTACCTGGACGTTAGTTTGCACTTTGCAGTGCTAAAAGAAATAGAGAACAGGTAGAGCCAGTTTAACTACAGAAATATGGACATGCTAACATAGAATCACCAGTCAGAGTTTAATTTGCAAACACACTTTTGTACTATTGTAGAAAAGACATGGACTTGTAATAAAATGCAACCAAATATGAAATCCAGGCAACAATGTTTCTGTTTTTGTAACCTTTAAATAAACAGTTCATACATAATAATATAGCTTATGGATGCGATTCCTTCACTGGCTATCAGTTGCCCTTATTTTCTATTATGTATAACGTAGAGGGAATTTTTTTTAATGTGAAGTCATAACTTTGATGCTTGAGGTACGATTCCTGCCAACATTGAGGAACTGTATTTATTGCAGTATCCCTTTGTTGGCCCAGCCTGTAGATTATAAACTTTTATAGCAGAACAATAGTGCCCTGTATGTGCTTACGAGTTAGTGTAGAACAATCAACCTGGTCTTATCTAATGAGACAAAGACTCATCAGTTTGTGTGTCCTTATGAAAGACCAGTAGTATTTTCCAGCCTGGTCTCTCAGTCTTTTCAGTTTTCACTATTGAAAATAATTAAAACTAATAAAATCCAAAGTGATTTGCTTTATTATTTTTTTTACTGACAAAGGTGTACATAAGCGTCAGTTAATCAGATACATAAAAGCATTACACATTTTTAAAAATATACTCACTTTATTAATTATCAGATCATTTATGTTCTATAAAACAACACGTGTTTCTTTGTTGTCATTAATAAGACCAAAGAGCTGTATGTACAATGTGAGAGCAGCACCAGAAGACGGAGACAAACATCCTCAACTTGCAGGTGAAATAAAGTAGAAACGGTTCAAACTAAAATAATTTGTTGCTACATTAGAAGCAAAATACCAAAGCTAAACATCCATCCATCCATTGATATGTGATACATCATATGACTAGTTAATCACTGAAGCTGCACAATTCATCCACAATGAATCTGAAAGACAGTCAGTTACACTGATACTCACACAGGGATACTAATGTTGTGTAGGCGGTGCACACAGGTCATGTCGTCCAAGCAGTAGTACTCCAGGAGTTTACCGTGCTGAGAACATTTGGTGTTCCCAAATGGGTTAATTATTAAAACCAGGTGTTTTTCTGACTCAAAACCTTCGTGGGGTGTAATGCAAAACACAAATTAATTTCATGTTTTGTTTTCTCATTTAATAAATAAAAATTGAAAAACAAAATGATTTAAGAATATTTTATTTGGGAGACTGAAGAATGGTTAGCACCACATTTATATGTAATGTGGATGTAGGTCTGTCACATTTTATATGTAACCTCTGTTTTGAGGAAAACAACAAAATGTGTTCCTAATGATGTGACCAATTACTTCAGGGAAGAATTTGTGAATCTTTTTTCTCCTTTTTATTGTATATTTCAGACAGTTTTCAAAGGAAACATCAGACAGGAGCTGATCTTGTTTCTCAAGGTTGTGGAGCACCAAAGTACTATGCAAGACAAACCCAGGAAATACTAGTAAGCTTTTCCAAGAAGACAGTTTCTCTCCCATATATAACATCTTACTGGAACCATTATGTTCCAGAAATCAACTGGAAAACAGTCTGGATGATCCCCCATAAATATCTAATTATAAATAAGGTGAAGGAAGTCTCATTTAAAATTCTTCATAAATGTTACCCAGTCCCTACATGGTAACATTTAAAAGAGACATAAATACTAATTGCACTTTCTGTGGGGATCATCAAGAAACTGTGACACATCTTTTTTTGGTACTGCTCTTTTACACAGAGGTTCTGGAAGGAATTTAGCAGCTTTGTTATTGTCCATATTTTATGGGAGTTTTCTTTACAATGGGAAAATGTTTTATTCTGTTTCTTTAAGTTCCCCAAGAAGAATAAAAATTTGTTTTTTTTAAATAATAAATCTGTTAATATTGTTAGCTTAAATTTTTATCCATGAATGTAAGTTTACTAATTAAAAAACAAACAAACATATTTCTGTTATTTTCTCAAGGATGTGGAATTGTACATAAAATCAATACCAGACTCCACCAACAAAAAGGTTCTCAAAATAATACATATATGTGAATTTTTGCGTCTATTTACATATTTTTCTACCCCTGGTTATTTGTATTCATGTTCTACTATCTTGTACTTCATCCGTTGGTATGTTGTATACACATTGTTTGTTCAATAAAGTTCTTGTAAAAAAAAAAAAAAAACTACTAAGCTAACTACACCTGTGCACTGAAGCCTTCAACTTCCTGCTAATGCTAACAAACAGCCAGCCGTGCTCCGATAAAGCAACGGGGTGAACAGTGACGGTAACCAATGCTTTTTAACATCTGTGTTACTCATAACCGGGTTACAGAGGTCAATGGTCAGCAATATAACAAGCTAACATCAAAGTGTAGCTAGCTAAAGTTGTCTAGTTAAAGTTAACTAGACTTTGTTTAGATAATTATCTAAAAGTATTTAACAATACGTAATAATTAATTAATTAATTAAAGTAATAAGTAATTAACAGGAGGCAGATTGGATATAACCTTACTGTCTTGGGCATTAAATCACTAGAACCAAAAGGATTAAAATTAACATTTAGAGTACTAAACTGAAAGATGTTTGTATTTAATATGTTCTTAATAAGTTCTTATGTCTTACTCTTATCAAGGTACTACTCATTTCAGGGAATAAGTTCAGCTCTAGGCATGAGTTAATTTAATAATTAATTTTTTTTTTAAAAAGAACATAAAATAACCAGCTGTTATAAATTACACAGCGCCCCATTTTTCATTAGGTTGGTGAAACACGTTTAGCAGCGCCACGGTGAAAAATGGTGATCATCTGCCAAAAAGTGATTTCTGATATTTAAACTGTTGTGGACCTATCATCTATCAAATGTGTCTCTAATGAATTATCAAAAGCCACTTTGAGACAGTAAGAAAAGTTATGCCACCATGTAGAAGCTGCAGCCTCTCTTTGGCAAAGTGACTTTTATATATCTTTGGATTATATGACTAAAAAGTGTCATTGACATTAAAAATCTGGTAAAAAATAAAATAAAATAAAAAAAAAAACTAACAAATTTGCTGGGACGTACTCTCTTGGGAAGATTGAGGCTTTGTGTTAACAAACACCTGAATGCTCCAGACCAGAAAACTGCGAAAACTTCTGCATTTATAGAGGCGCTCATGCCTGATGATAAATTATTAATCAAGTGCATTTGACTCTCAGCACGTGGCTGCTACTTACCTTCTTAATTCTTATGGAAGCAGTAATGGTGCACTTAGTTTCAATGAAATACTTCATCACGGGCACTAGGAAAATCCTGCTCAGTAATTTTGACCATACAGTATATTATTTACCATACTTTTACTATTTACATATATTTGTCGGCTGTTTTCAGGAGTCCATCACCACAGATAAATAAGATGAGGCACTTTGCTAATGAAGAGCTCCTCGCATTTGGTCAGAAACCACCTGGCACTCGTGAAGAGACTCCAGCTTTCTCAGACACAAACGCTACCCCCATGGCTAATGGCATGAACCAGAGCAGCATGGTGTGCTTCCCCTTGGTCTCTGAGAGTAAGAAGTTTGTGTGGGTGCATTTGCACCAGATCAACTCACAGATACACGGCGCTGCAGAGCTAGACAAGGCCTTTGATAGGTTTCCCTACCTAACACACAGACAGACCACCGAACTGGCAGAGAGTTGCCACCTGCACCCAGACCAGGTGAAGGCGTGGTTCATGGCACAGAGGCTTCGCTGCGGTATCAGCTGGGACTATGAAGACATCCGTGAGGTCCAAAGGAAGTTCAACTCAAGTCAGGACGGGACAGAGAGAGAAGTAATGGAGGCTGGAAGAGAGAAGAGAAAAGTGAAAGGGACTGGTGGGAATGCAAAGGGAAGAGGAGTGAGAGGAGAAAGCAGAAAGGTTAATGAGCAGTTGAAGAGAGAAATGCAGAAGGAGCAACCAGTGAAGGAAAACAGAGAAGAGGAAAGAAGCAGTACGCGAAAGCGAAAAAGAACAACAGCAACAGAAAAGATGGGAAAGAAGATTGTGTCGCAAGATGAGGAGGAGATGATGGATAAAGTGAAAATCGGGGGCGAGAAATCCCCCAAGCCTTGTGGCAGAAAAAGAAGAAAAACAAGAGTGAACAAAATTTGCATGCAAGAGGAGTGTAATGCGCCTCAGGCCCTCAGATCTCTGCTCGGCCTCCAGGCTGAAAACCAAACTGTTGATGCATGTCCAGCGCCTGACAACCAGACACGTCTGCTGCAGAGAGACGGCGATCCCAGCTCCACCATAGACGACGACTTCAGGAGGAAAAAAGAAATCGAGGGTGCAGATCTGCATGCAGAGACAGACTTCAGCGTTTTCATCACTGAGGTTGAGAAACTGAAGCCCCTCGTCGAAGTGAAAAACAGCCTCTCTTCCGCCAAGCGTGCACCTACTACTCAGCTCCGCTGCAAGACGCCGGCCCAGCTGGCGATGATGAAGATGGCCTTCCTGCAATGCCAGTACCCAAACAAGGAGCAGTACAGCCAGCTGGTAAGGCTGATCAGCGTGCCACGCTTGGATGTCGTTCAGTGGTTCGGCGACATGCGCTATTTAATGAAGAGAAGGAGGCCTGGCTGGATGAATGAGGAGCAGCACCATCATGTTCTGGCCAGGATCAAGCATCAGCAGCACATGAACGCGATGACTAAGGAGAATTTGGCTAATAGCAGGAGGATTACAATGCTCGAGGGGAACAACGGCTACAGCGAGGAGGAAAATGTGAAGATCCCTTCAGAGTAGAAATGGCACAACAGCTCTTATAGCTCATAGGAAAGCACAGCTGGATTGTCTTTTAGTTCCTCTGTTCTTCAGGCAGCTGTCAAGTTGTTTATCAAGTTCCCATGTTAGACAAACCCCCGTTTCCATTTTATTTCCCTGCTGTTATTAGTTAGCATGTTCACAAGATCCTCATTTGGAATCTAGGTGCAATTTTAGTCTGTTTACACTGTGCAGCTGTTTTTACTGTTTTAATAAAAGCACTTCAATTGTTCTTCCAGCAGGACTCAGCTGATTAGTTACAACAAAACACTTACAAAACCAGTTTCTGGTTTTATTTAGGTTCAGTTCAGTTTTATACTTAAAGACATTCTAGAAAGCGAGTTACCAGAAGTTTCTTTGTTATTTTACACATTTATTTCTTACAATTTAAACCCAAAAAGCACTTTAAAAAAAAATTATAATAGCAATATGTCCAGGATTAAATGTGCAGTTAAACCTCTGTACAGGGGTTTTACTGGTCTAGCCCACTCAAAATGTGTTTGACATCCCTGCTGTAAAAGATATTAAGTGGATAATATTTCACAAGATAACCAGCTATCTTACTAAACCTCGCTTTCTTAGAGACAAGAAAGTATTAAAAATCTGCTTTAAACCTGAAATATGATTAAAAAATACATCTATTCGTACAATCACATTTAATATTTCCAGATGTTCCTCTTAACAAGGTGCTTTCTTTTTCCTCTTCTTAAGGAGGTAAAAACACAATTTTCCAATACTGTAGGTACTGAAGGGTAAGAGTAAATTGAGAGGCCCTCAAACAGATGCAGCAGTCACATGATAAAAGACCTCGTTACTTTAGCTTGCATGTAAACGGGTCCATCTGTGCGCTCTCAGTTCCATCTGGCCGCGTACTCCGCCCTCTGTGGCTGCCAGAGCTCTGCGCCTTCGATGACGCGGCGGATCAGGGCGGCAGACGTGAGAAGCAGGTGTCCAGCAGCCTGAAGGAGGGTGGAGGCCATGCGCAGCACTTCTCTGGAAACAACACAAAGTGTCATCGGGATTAAAGGCTAGTGCAGATTCTTCAGCCTGAACCAGAAACATCTGATGTCATCGTTAAGCTTTAAATAGCTGGCTTTGAGTGACAGAGAAAGCTGCTATTGCTCTTATCCTCTTTTAAAGTTTAAATAATCCAAAATCTATAGAAAGCTGAGACTTGCACACAAGTATTTCTTTAGCGTCCTGCTTTAAACTTTGACTCTTAAGTACTGTTTCTTTTTAACCTAAACTTGCTTGACAGATATTGATAGTTGATTTTTAGCTCAGGATTTTTTACATTAAACCTATAATAATGTAATTGTTTAAGCCTTAACCAGTGATCGCAACTTTGTGATTTTTTTAAAGAGTTTTTCCCATCATAGCGTCTTAGATGGGTTTATTACACTATTATTATTTGAGGTTCAAATCTGGAAGTATAAAATTAACAAAATGAAAACAAATTTGTGTAACTAAATGTATTGTGTGCATACAAACTCTTGTCTAACTCTTAAACATTATTTGAAGTACATAACACAGGCTGAGCAGTTAGGAACTAGAAAACTTACTGCACCCTCACTCCTTTCATAGGAATCATTGTGGTGCTGCTGATCAAATGCATTTTGTTAACTGATAATCAGAAGTTGTGGCAGATTCACCTCGGGGTCAGAGCATCTCAAGACTCAATAGGCCTCAGTTATCATGCCAGATGCTAAAGTTATTGAGAGTAGAGTTTGAAAAACTCTAAACAGTCTTTATTGATGCTAAAAGACAGAATTTTACTTCTGCCGCTGAAAGCTTGCACAGCACTACATATGCAAATGAACCTTTATTACCCTCCTAACCTTTTCACTTGGCTTACCTGAGAACTTTCTTGGGCCCAAGACACTGAAAGTCAGCGCTCACCGAGTACAGGCCTTGAAATGTGGCCTGCACGTTCAGTGAGCCAAACACATCTTTGGGGCTTATCCTGTAAAGGTCAAAGGTGACACGGGCTATGTCTCTCCCAGTACGTGGTTTGTTGTGGTCTTGAGCTTTGGGCACAACTGCACCCTGAGGGGCATCAGAGAGATAAAAAAAAAACTGTCACCAAGAGACAAAAAGCACATCCCAAACCCAGACACAGCAAATCTGTGGTAAAACATGTCAAGTGTGACATAAACAGCTTCTGTGGTCAAACCCACCTGTTGTGATCTCCATGTCTGTCCAGGCTCCAGGGCCATGAGCATGACGTTGTCGGGTAGGGTCATGAGGAACTCATCAGAGTCTACTTCTGTACCGTCATCCTCACAAACCAGAGACAGAGACACCGCAGACAGTGAGAGCAGCAAAGCCTGGCATACCTGTCAGTATGAGAACAGTAAGCCCACAGTCATGTACTGAGTATATAAATTAATGGTATTTACTTCCCAGCTGTAAAAAAAAATAAAAAATCCTAAAATCCTAACCACTTAAAAATCATTTATTAGCATTAAATAATAATTCAACATAATATGGACTTCAGTAGAAACATTTCCATGCCATCTTCAGGACTTAGTCTTAGCCTTTGTTAATGCCATGATCGTCAGTTAATAAACCAGTTTTTATGGCACCCAATTGGCTAAGAAATGCATTTGATCAGCCTCTAGGTGGAGCTGTTGTACACATACTGATATTCAGCTGGCGTTTGGAAATGCAGTTTGGCCCTGCTATATTTTGCAGACAAAGGCAGTGAATATTTGACTAATGACTTCATGTGAGCCTATAAAAAAAAGTATATAGGATGACATCGTGTTTTTAGATGACGTCATGGCCTTGAGGTAATGAAATATCTTCTATAACATGTTTTAATAAGCTTTTATCAGCATAATGAAATCAGTCACCCTATTATTTAATTATCTATTTTAAAAGCCAATTTCTCTTTTTAACGTTAGGTCCAACACATTTAATAGATTTCTGAACAATTCTATTTTATTTTGACATTTTAATGAGAACCTTTTCCATTCTCCAGTCACTCTCACCCTCTCCTTCAGCTCCTCCAGGGTCCCGGCTGTGACGCCTTTCCTGGTGTCCCTGTTGTGACAGCACACTCTGAAAGGTCTCTGTGTCGGGGACCACACTCGCTTGGTTACAGATCTGAGGACAGACGAGACCAAAAAAAGGTTTTAAAATGATAGAACGGTCTCTTTAATAAATGTTTGACTGATATTACCCGATATTACCCGAACATGACATCAAAATCCGAAGCAACTAAATGGCATTGATCTATTGTTAGTTTTGTTATATACACAAAGTACTTAACTTGAGTCAAACTGTTATGTGAGAGGGTAATAAGTAAAAACATGTATTTATCCGTGTGCGATAGAAACCATTTTCACCTATATTCTGTCTTTTATTGTTATTTCTATTTTATGCACCCTCTTTATTTTTGTTTACATTAAACCATCCTCTCATTTCCACACTTCCATTGACATACAGACTTTTCTACACTTTTCTAAACCATTTTAATCTGAAATTAGAAAAAAAGGTCATTTTTTTCATACCTCAGTCTTACATAAGTCACAGTACTGTACATTTTTATGAACACCTGTCGAATCATTGAGTTACTTATGGCTGTTTTACGATCATTTCAGACATCAGCACTGTACTGACTGAGCATCGGTAGGTCAAAATTCATTTGTCACTTACTTGATGAATGAAGATGTTGTATCCATGCTGAGTAGTTTCTTCTCCTCTCGTCTCTCAGCCTGATGTTTTTGGGGCTGTTTTGGTGGCACACACTATATTAGTGTTCGTGCGGCTCGTGTTTGACCCAGCTGCTGGACTTTACTCCAGACTTGGTGATAATTCAAATACAGAACAGAACAGGGCAAAGTTCATATTGAATGTGTTTGACTCAGACATGCCTTCCTTAATCTGAAAAGCAGAATAATCACATCTACAGCTGATAATTCAGAGGTTGTGTCCTGTATTTTTATGACTGAACATAAACAGTTTTGTAAGAAGCCTCTGCATTTTCTTTCCTCTTTAAAGAATTATTACACAGTGTTAGCTTGGTTGGGTCCTGGTTATGAGTGGTTGACCAATATAGGCCTGTATATTGGAGACTGTTTTATGTTGTAGGACATAACTGTACTGTGTTGTAATCTTTTTTAAATTTATGGCTGACTTAAGGTGCTCAGTCAATAAGTCATTTAAACAGAACCTGTCTGACAACGTGAAGTAGGCTGAAAGATCTCAAAAAGCAACACATCATGCCAGGAACTGAAGAGACTCAAGGACAGCTGGGAAGCAGACTGACATCTGTCAGTCTGGAAAGGGTTCCAAAGTCATTTCTAAGGCTTTGGGATGCCAGTGGGATGCTAGTGAGAGCCATTTTCCACAAAAGGAGAAAACTTGGAACAGTATGAACCTTGCCAGTTCATATTGGCAAACCAGAATTACTCCAACAGCACATAGATGACTCATTCAGAAGGTCACAAAAGACCTCAGAACAACATCTAAAGAACTGCAAGCCTGACTTGCTTCAGTTAAGGTCAGTGTTCATGATTCAACGTTATAAAAGAGACTGGGCAAAAATGGCATCCACAGGAGAGCTCCAAGGACAAAAAACATAAAGGCTTGTCTGACGTGTACAAAAGAAGAAAAAAAACATGTTGCTAACCCCCAAGACTTTTGGGAAAATAATCTGTGGACTGACGAGACAAAAGCTGAACTTTTTAGAAGATCTGAGCCTTGTTACAGCTGGCGTAAACTAAAACAGCATTTCATAAAAAGAACATCACACCAACAGTCAAACATAGTGTTGGTAGTGTGTTGGTCTGGGGCTGCTTTGCTGCTTCAGGACAGCTTGCTGTAATTGGTGGAACCATGAGTTCTGCTCTCTACCAGAACGTCCTGATGAGAATCCCTGAAGGGCAAGTTCACTTAGCCTACGGATAAGACCAGAGATCCAAAACACATCAACAATTCCACCTCTGAATGGCTCAAAAAAAAAAGAAAAAGAAAGAACCAGTTATTAGTTTTTGGTGGCAGTTGCTTTTTTCAGAGGATCAGGTAGATTGGTATAGATTTATTTATTTATTTGCCTTCATAAATAAACTTATCATCTAAAAACTGCAATTTAGAAACAGAAAATAAACAGGATATAAATAAAATTATATCCTAATTAAATAATTAATTAATCTAAATCTAAATTTTTTCTGGTATTCTGGTAATTTCGTCCCAGTTAATATATAATTTCATTTGTATTTACCTTTTTTTTCCATTAAAATTGTCTTTAAATCAGGAAGCGTCGGCTGGCGGTTAACGTCAGTACGTCATTTCCTGGAAACCAGCTTGGGTGCGCTTGTGTAATACGTTTTAACACACGCGAGGGCGGAGTTATGTTTTGTATTTATAAATCCAAAGCACCGCCCATTCGGCAGATTCCAATGAACACTCGGAATGATTGTAAGCCTGTCAGCGAAGGCGGGAGGATGAGAAGGTAAACTTTTGATGGACGTGAGCGAGCTTTATTTGCATCGGCGGAACAACAGCAGTGTCATTTACGTTTAACAACAGGTGACTCGAAACAGTACTGGAGCTAGTATGTGTTATTATTCCTAAATAAGTTCCCCAGCGTTCAGTGTTAGTATTCGTGCTATTTTGAAGCTCATTGCGGTTAGAAGCTCTCCAAGTTGCTAAGCTAACGTCAACTTTAGAGCCGGTTTCCTTCTGGACTTTAACGGCTCAGTGGAATGGCCCCAAGAAAACCAAAGGAAAACGGTAAGTGTAACGTTTAAACTGCACGTATGGTGTTTGATTGATGCCACTATTTTCAACTGTTACTGTCAGGAACTCATGCATGTGCGATTCAGCAGTCTATTTTTGTTTCTTGCGCAGATGCCAGCCTTCCTTTTGCCGCTCTCCAGCTGCTTGCCCCGCCTGTGCGCCTGGTGTCTGCAGCCCTGTGGAAGGTGCTGAAGCAGAGGGATGTGATGCAGTATGGAGTTGTGGAAGAGTTTGTGACATCGGCCTGTGAGGCTGTGCCTAGGTTACTCACTGTGAGACACCAGGGCAGGCTGACAGTGGGGCTTAGAGCAAGAGTGAGTATAACAGGATTTAGATGTGTGCTTGAACCACTGTACTGTGTGTCTAAGAATGGCACAGTCCCAGACTACACCACGGCAGCTAGCCTGGAGTGTGCATGTTTATTAGGGCTTTGAAATGGTATTAAAAAGGACGCACACCATCCTAAACTCATTGCTGGAAGACAGCACAACATCGTTTAGGAAAAGTAACCCTATGAGCAAACTTGGAGTAATTTTTGACCAGGATATGTCCTTCAGCGTGCACATTACAACAATATGTAGGACTGCTTTCTTTCACCTGCTCAGTATCTTTACAATTGGAAACACTCTGTCTCAGTGTGATGCTGAGTCTGCTGACAAACTTTTTCATGCATTTATTGCTTCTAGCCTTTTTTGGATTATAATTATATACACATTATAATTCATGATTATCAAGTTGCTTTGGATCAAGCCTTCAGTTGATCCAAAATGCTGCAGCAAGAGTACTGACAGGGACTAGAAAGCATATTTCTCCTATATTGGCTTCCCTTCATTGGCTCCCTGTTAAATCCAGAATTGAATTTAAAATCCTGCTCCTTACATTCAGCTTTTTAATAATAGACCTCGTATCATATTAGCCTGACTGTGCAGCTGTCAGACTGCGGGTTTACTTTTGGTTCCTAGAGTATTTAAAAGTAGAATGGGAGGGAGCGCCTTCAGCTTTCAGGCCCCTCTTCTGAGGAGCCGGGATTCGGGAGACAGACACCGTCTCTGTTTTTAAGATTATGTTTAAAACAACTGTGATAAAGTTTAAAGTTAGATCTGTATCAGGTGACCCTGAGCTCTCCCTCTGTCAATTATGCCAATATAGGCTCAGACTGCCTCAGGACTGCGGGTCCATTGTTCTCCACTCACTTCTCTTCGTTCTCCATCTGTACATCACTGCAGCATCTCATTACATTTTTGTCTACTTTCTCCCTTAGTGTGTGTTTTGTCCCATCTCCCTCTACTCATTTTGATCCAGAATGCTGTAGGGTCTTTATATTACAGTATAGCGTCCCTTGAGGTGAACTGAATTTTAGCCCAGTGGAGAAAAAACCATAAAGACAGAATAAATGGACAAACGTATGGGGTCACTGATAGGAGCTGCTTGCCCATAGAAACCCATGTTATGAACCTTTCATCACACAGATGTGTGATGGCTATGCTATGCCCCTCAGCAGTCGTTGACACTGCTCTGTGACTTTACGTGACACTTCATGGTTGAGTTGCTGTGGTCCATAAACACTTTCACTTTGCAATAACACCACTTACAGTTGACAGGTGGAATATCTAGGAGGGAACAAACTGACTTGTTGCAACAGTAGCAGTTAGCAAACCATGCAGATCTTTTTATAGAAGAGAGGAAAAACACACCAGTGATACAAAGGTAGGCTATGAGAGTGGAGATGGGGACTGTACTTGCCGTTTCCCTGTAGTCAGATGATCTTTACCTCCTGTATGTTTTTAACAACACTCATCTTGTTCTCAGTTGATCTTGGAGCTGTGCAGTTCACAGCCTGATGCTGAGGCGATTGAGGAACACCTGGATAGGGTCCGTGTTCCTGCTGGAACTTCTTCAGTAAGTGACCTCACAGATCACACTGCCACTTTTGTCGACTTTTATTCCAAATAACGTTTCTGTGCCGAACATTTCATACTAACTTTCCTCAGTTTTTTCCTCTTCCTTCTTCTCTGTGATTGATTCATTTCAGGCACTGACCACAAAACATGGAGCCCATTACAAAGTTAAACATTGCTCAGTGGAACCTTTGATATTTAGGGAAGCGCTCTTAGTGTGTTGCAGCACAGTACTTATAGCTGTAAACTTGCATTGCGATGCAAATGTTATGTATTCAAAAAGACGACGTGTCAAATGGGGATTTTTATATCACCAATCTACATGTCTCATTTGTTTACATGCTTGAGGAAATAGAAAAAGATTTCCTCATGGTAGAGAGAAAAAAAAAAAGTTATATCTTTTCTTTTGCTTCCCAGAGGAAGGATGTAAAGCTAATGAGAACAGTGAGAGATTTCCACTCTTTGATTCACACGTTCCTCACAGACTCAGCGATTAGAGAAAAGTTCTACAAAGTGAGTACCTCACCTCTACAGCACCTCCACCTGCTGATGATTGTAATCCGTATTTGACTGACGTGTGTCTGTATGAACTTTTACGCCCTCTCCTGACAGGAAGTGTTTCCTGTGGATTATGGAGCGGCGTTTGACCAGGAGCTGGAGAAGCTTCTGTGGGAGTTTTTGGTTCGACTGGACCAGCTGCTTCCTGTTCCCAACCTAGCACAGGTAATGAGAAAACGGCTGTTTCCATAGTGTTAGATATGATTTATTGCTCTTATCGTCACTGCTTTAGCAGTTTCTGTGTGCAAGAATTGATCTAATATTTCGGTTTTACTACAAATGTTTTATTTATTTGTTGTCAGACTGTAGCGTGGCTTAGTGACGCCCCCCCTGTCCTGGAGGAGTGTGCACAGGCGGCCACGCAGCCCCAGCTCCTAAAGATTTTACTTCAGCATGAAACCTGCCTGGGCCACCTGGAGTCAGCAGGTTGAAAAAAGATAACATCTTTGAGATGACTGTGACAGAAAGACTTTGTGTGTCAGCTCACGATAATGCTCTTTGCTCTTTACAGCGTCACTACCTCCGAGTATGGGAGACTCCATCCTGGCTTCACTTTCTCTGCCACCATCCGGAAGAGTCCCATCAGATCAGCTGACAGCAGCCAGGAAGTTGTTAGTGGATGAATCAGAGGGCTCCGAGCCAAAAAGCAAACCTTCATTTATCACACCTGTTATTGGACTAATATCTAATGAAGACACCCCGGTCTTGAAAGCTGGCATTAAAAGAACACCGAGAAGTGATGGTCCAGCTGATGATGATGCACTTGATCAGCTGAACTCCAAATTAACCTCAGTGAAACGGAGGCAAAAAGCCAACGATAAAGGGGCGAAAGAAGGGCAAGAACAGCTGGAGGAGGGGGGACGCAAAGGGATAAGTCAAAGGAGTGGGGTGAAGCGCAAGAAATCTGACAGCGGAGGAAGCGAATTCGAGGAGGAAGAAGTTTTAGGTGTAACATCGGCCGTGGAAAAGAGACTGAGCAGGCAGACGCAGAGTAAAGGTGGCCATAGGAGGAAGGAAGGTCAAGCCGAAACTATAAAAAAAGAGGGATGCAGCAGGGAAGTCCTGGCAGCCCGGATGAGAAAGCTAGGTGTTAAAACACTACATCTACCTGAAGAGCAACACCTCTACTCTGCTTTTGTACAATGTCTAAGCATGGAGCCCAGGGTTGTCATTGAAGAAATGTCAGCTGCTTCTCTCGGCGCTAACACATCCAGGACAGAGGGAACATCCTCTTACAAGGCACAAAACAAGCAGAGGAGGAAGTCGCCGGCCAAAGCATCGACACAGAGACAAACAAGCAGCCGTCTGACGTCTGACACAGAGTCTCCTGGCTTACATGATAAAGAGTAAGGGACTAAAGTGCATAATAGCAATAAATTAAGCACTGTGGTCTGTGTGAATAAGTACGGCTGTAAATTTGTTTCAGAACACCTTTGTGGTTGAGTCAGCTTGTTTAAACGTGGTATAAACTGTCTAAATACAATAAAAACATTGATTTAGCTCCACAAATTTCTGGTTTCTTTTGTCTGATATTAATGACTTTACTATGTTCAGCTAAATCATACACACTGATCACCAGTTGTACTTCATTGTTTTCTGGTTACCTTTAGACTTCAGTTATAAGTGCACCAAGCTAAGCAGGTCAGCTCGACCCTGTGATCAGTCACCAGTTAACAGCGACTGTTGTTTCCCCTCATCAGAAACCATCCTACACTGCAGAGCGCGAGCGCCTCTCCCTCTCAGCAGCAGAGTGACACAGGTGAATGCAGGGGCTGTTATAAAAGTTGTGTAATAATGTAAGAAATGTATCACCTGTGAAGTTTTGAGCTTATGCGTGTTTACTGTTCTGTTCAGAGGTGCTGGCCGGCGGCAGAGAAGGTGACGACTACGTGGCTGATTCAGAAGATGAGGTGACGAAGAATTTCAAAGTCAGGGTACGTATGCAGATGACACCTAGTCTTTGCTTTGATTATGTCTGAATGATGTGCAGTTTCAGACAATGTGGGAAACATAAGGCCAGAGGGCCAAAATCGGCCGGGCAAGGACTTCAATCCGGCCCACTGGATAGCATTGTAAAATGTGGAGGGCATACATTTCAGGCTTAATTGCATTTTCATAAATTTTACAACTCTTCCTGCTGATAGAGCGCTGTCATGGCCAATCAGACTACACCAAACTAATTAATTAATAGATAAACAATTAAATGACAAAACAGTGGTGTTTTTTTTTCTCTTTACAATGCATTCACAGAAATTAAAAAACAAGTAACAAAAACATTGTTTTATAATTACAAGGCAGTCTTTGCAGTGAGCTACCAGAACCATTTCTGTATACATTAATTTACAATTTAAGCCAAAGGTTAAGGTTGATATTTCTCTCATTAACTACAGCAGAACAACTGAGATGTACTGAGACTTGTTTTTCTCATTTTAAACCTCAGGGGTTAAATGTGCAGTTTAACGTGTTTACACTGATAGAAAGACGAGTTTCTCTGGTCCGGCTCACTCAGGACTACAGCGGGCTGTAAGTGGCCCACAGTGTAAAATGAGTTTGATATCCCTGCTGCAACTGATACCTGTAACACAGGAAACTCTTATTCTTAGTGCGTTGAATTGCCTCTGTCTCCCCCAGCTGTTTATGAAACGCTATTACAAGACCAAACACGGCACCTACGTGCCCACCCTGAGGGAGTTTTGGAAACCTGCGATGACCCGGCGCCGCTTATTGTCTGCTGGACACAAACGGAGGTGATGAAATTTTTTTTTTTTTCCCTCCACCGATGACATGGTCAGAAAGAATATGTTTTTTTTTTTTTTTTTTTTTTTTTTTTTTTTTTAAATGCTATGG
>VURO01001702.1:28111-53567 GCA_015108175.1 Pelvicachromis taeniatus
TTTTTTTTGGTGTATGTTTTTTTTTTTTTTCTTTGGTTTTTTTTTTTTTTTTTTTTACTACTTTGTGTGTTCAGTGTGTGTTATATTGGGATCCTCACAGCCTCCATTGCAAAGGAGGTCCCACATGGCTCATTGGAGCTCGGTTGTCCCCGGGGGGTTGGTTTAGAGAATGAAAGGGGGCCTGACTCTCTGGCTTTGGGTTGGCAATTAAACCCTAAACAGCAAGGGACAGATGTGCCTCTCATCCCCTCCCCCTTCCCTCTCATCCCGCTCATTACCATTAAGCTCTTCTGTCCATTTGATCATTGATCCTCCCCGACTGTGGCCCTCTTTCTCCCTTCCTCACGATGAATCGCACAGCTGTGAATTTTGATTTGGCTTTTACATTTTCCATCTTTTTCTTTTTTGGGGGTTTGTTTTGTTTTCGTTTGCTAATCCTTTCCCTGCTTCCCCCCCACCAGGTCTTTCACACAGACATTTAACGAGATCGTCCCTATTCACTCCCTTTCACTCTCCATTCAGCATCGAAACAATCACCCGTTTTATACTCCTCACTTGGCACTGCCACATCAATGTACTTGTTTGTTTGTGGTGTGCGGGAAGTGTGAATTCAGGCTGTTGATTAATTTGTGCTTTCATATGGCCATTTGAGTTCTTGTTGGTTTTTTTGTGTGTGTGTTTTTGTGGGTCAGTGCTGATCACTGCTGCTCTCGTTTCTTCCTCCTGCACAGACGGTATTGGCAAAGGCGTTGTTTGACAACACGGCAGAAAGCCCAGAAGAGTTGGCTTTCCGGAAGGGCGACATCCTCATGGTTCTTGAACAGGAGCAGAGCGGCGGGCCCGGGTGGTGGCTCTGCTCGTTGCACGGCAGACAGGGGATTGCCCCCGCTAATCGCCTTCGACTCCTTCAGACCGCCCCGCCCCCTGGCTCGGACGCCCGTCGCGGCTCCAGCGAAGACTCGGTCTACCTGTCGCCTGGTGCCCCTCTGGCTCGGACCGTGGATGATGCGGACGGAGTTTATCGTTCCCCACCAGCAGTGGGTGAGGGACGAGGGGGGGGAGTGGGGTCGAGACCTGGTGAGCTACGCAGAATTGAGGGCGGGCGGCCACGCTCACACTCTAGCTCTGGCACCCGGCCCAGACCTGACTGGGATATCGGGGTGGTGGGGCGTCCACGCTCACCCTCTTTGAGGGGACGAGGAACAGACATGACAGGAGCGGTTTATCAGAGCCCGGTGAGTCCCGCACCTGCAGCAGCTCAGCACGCGAGGCAGCCAGGTGCTCACCTGGCTTCAGAGTCTGTGTATCTTGCCCCCACCGGAGTGCCGAGGACAGCCGATGAAGCAGAGGACGCTACATATCTTGTTCCTAGAGAAACACTAACCACGGGAGCCTCGGACGACTGTTACTTGGTGCCCAAAGGCACGCCTCTTGCAGGCGATGATGTTTACCAATCCCCAACAGGAGGCTCTGTGGCCAATGCTTTTTTCTCTAATGGACCATTGATAACCAATGGAATTACAGGCACGCCCCAATCAAAAGTGAACCAGGACACACCTGGGATGTACCAAACCCCCACCTCTGCGGGAGTGAGCCTTCCGAGGACACCAGCGACAATTCTGGCTCACCACTACCCGCCTCAGATAACCTCTGTCCAAGCGTCTCCTCGAGCCCTGCTTAAGGGAGCTTCGCCCACTCCTGCCGCTGCCAGGGGCAAGCCCGGCCTTGCCTCTCACCGAGGCTCCCCTTTGCTGATCAGAGCTGGCCAGGTCAGGACTCCCGGATCGCCAAATTTTGCCCGCAAACCTCCCCCACCAGCACCTCCAGTGAGGAGCATCACCAGGAAGGACACACCGCAACCAGCATCGCCGTCAGCTGACTCTAACTCTGTCTCCAAATCTGCTGCTCAGGCGACTTCTGCAAGCCTGCTGCAAGAAGTGGGCAAACAGAGGGCAGCCCCCCAGGGAAAGGAGGAAAGGACGAGTAATGGCGTGGAGAAAAGCAGCAGCGTGCAGAATCAAAAGGGAGAAAATCAGGATTATTCAGATCCTGTTGACGATCAGGTATGTGACGATTATACTTGAAGCGATTAAAAGTTATTCTAATTCCTCAGTATTCATGAAGTAAGTATAAAGTTATTACCTGTTAATAACAGGGTTTATCCTGGCTCAGCATTGTTGTTTGAGGGGTTTACACAGTTGGCAGCTCTGCATGCTGTGAAGAAAAAAATCTGCGTTTCCTGTTCAGTTTTGACCATTTGATAAAAATAAATGTGAATCATATCAGATAAATAAAACTGCAATTGAAAAAAATGTTAAATTAAAAAAAAAAAAATACTTGTGTCTTTTGTTTGGTTCTTCGCAAACCCTGCTGGGTTTCGTTTAGTGGGTGGGGAAGAAGACATTTTTAGTGGTTTGTTAAACAGGTTGGGTTGCCCTGTAACGTTACTTTAGTTCTCAATAAGATGACACCATAAGCAGTTTTTTTTTTTTTCCCTGCATACACTGTGGCCACGAAAGAAGTGGAACAATCACCAGAAGTGTTACAAAATAACCTTAAATCAGTATTTTTTAAGCATGGCTTAATATACAACAGTTTTGTTTATCAAATATCAGGAAACAGCATAAACTTCTGTTAACTAAGGTAACAAAGACTGTTCCCTAACTATATGTGGACTGATTGTTCTCATGTCCGTTGTCAAGGCCCCCCCTCCCACCAAAACTTTAAAGAGGTCTATTTTGAGCCAGGAAAGTCTCTTCACCATGTACTTGAGTCCTTTTTCTACTCCTGGATGGTACTTGTTTGGCAGTAAATATTTTAAAGTCTCCATCGTATTTATTGGGAATATTTTAGTGTTACATTAATTATTTTCTTCTGATTTTCTTTTTTTTTCTTTTTAATCTATTGTTGCCTTGGTAGGTATACGATACCCCTCCAAGTGGCAGGTGGCAGCATCCGGTCCCCTCTGCCCTCGGAGAAGATGACAGCATCTATGACACCCCCCGCAGTGTGCCACCGCAGGCCGACGCTGAGTCAGAGGTAAAGACTGAGCTTTGCACATGAGGCTGAATTATAGATAAACCTCTGAATTAGTGTCTAAAGCAACCGCTTTATTTTTTGTTTGACTGTGAGCTGTCAGGTGACTTTTTATATCCTCTTTGCCTTCCCCGTGTAGCCTTGATGGTCTCCACTGCTGGTCTGTGGGAGCTTGGAAGTTCAGTGTTTTACGATGGGTTAAATGTTTGGGGAAAACAAAGTCGATAAGCTGTTTTTCTGTGGTCAATCCATCCATATCCTGGTCCACGCACATGTATTTAATTAATTAAACCACTAATAAATATCACTTAAGAGGACTCGGTGAAACAGTGTTATGTTGCAGTTGGTGCTTCATGTCCCGGCACACAGAAAGCAAAATCAACTTTAGACAGCATCTGAAAGAGAATTAATTTTAGGGCTTCTGTGTTTCTGTTTCGTTGCTGTCATATTTTGACCTGACAAACATCCAGCAGAATCACAATTTTGAAATTTCCACCTGCACATAAATCAAATTCTCTGATTACACCCCCCCAGTATATTAATTTGCTGGGAACTGTGGGAATCTGGTGTGCTGAATGCATGCCTACACAAGCAAAGAACAAGAGATGACTATCATATACCCCGCCACCATTTCTTCCCACATTCCAGTATTAGCCTGTCTCCCTGCCCCCCTTCGAGGCGAGGCCACACCTGTCTCTGTGTGCTCCTGGAGCCAGTCTATCCAGTACAAATGCTGCTTCTATTTTTCTCCCAGTCACACCCATGTGTCACGGCCATGCCAAGGATACACCACCACCACATCCCTGCCCCCAGTGGTCTCCACTTTAAAGTTACTTGAAAATGTGTGCCAGCTGCTGGGTTATTTTTCCCCTCCTTGCCGGCAGTTACTGTGTGTGGACTGCAGGCTCACTTGCTTTAAGACTTTGATGTTAATGAATGCAAATGTGTGTCCCACATCAACGTAGGTCAGTAACTCTTTGCTCTATGTACTTACAGAGTGCATATGGGTTCATTTTTTTAATGTAGCATATAACTGGTATAAACTGCATGGGGTGAAATCTATTATTATTATGTTACCCTTGGAATAAATGATCAGGAATCTACCTGGAGTATTTTCCTGCCTTTGCTCATATATTTTTCCAATTTCAAAGTTTTGCGATGTTTTCTTTATTTATTTCAACAGTCAATTCTGCAACACTTAGGTGTCTTGGAAAGTAATAAAGTGTAAAGAAAAAGAGCTTATAAACAGTACTACAGATATGATTGGCACCTTTTCCTGCAGTCCTGGGATTAGAAGTCACTGTCATTATCCTTCTTCTTCACAGTTTGAAAATGTCTGCTTTTCCCTCTTCACTTGTAGGTCTATGATGTCCCCACAATCACTTTAACTAAGGCCACAGTGGATGTCCAGCCGGATGAAGCTGATGATGAAGTCTACAGTGTCCCTACACTTCCAGGCGTCCCTCTGGCACCGGGAGAGTCGACCAGCAGCCTCTGTGGGGAGGAAGTTCCTCAGGTCGGGCAGGTTTCTTGCCTTGCTGGATCCGAGAAACGAGCCAGTGGTGGAGATAATAACCGTGGTGACTCTGAGCCCGATGGTGGGATTTATGACATGCCAGCTCTGACCATCGAAGTCCTTCCTCATTCCTCGTCATCTTCTTCCACCTCCACGCGCCGCCTCTCTGTGTCTAGTAACGGCTCTGGTGACATGCAGTGGCGAGCTTCGCTTTCTAGTCTCGTTCACTCTGTGCTCACCACAGTCTCCAACTCGCCCTCCACTCTGTCGTCACGGGACCTGGCTACCTCACTGGCTGAAATCCTGTCCACCTGGAAGGCCAGTCATTCAGGGGATCCCCCGCCGCCCCTTCAGCAGGCCTGGGCACGCTTATCGGACCTGCTCCCAGCGTTGTCTGCTGTTGGTAACGCTCCTCCATCCGAAGGGCTCTTGTCGCTGGTCCAACGCTCGCTTGAGGAAAGCACCCTCCTCTTACAGGCTCAGGGCCGGCCCCGTCTGCCTTCCCAAGAATCTCTGTCTCGCAGGCCATTGCCTGCGCTCCCGGTGCCTGATGGGAAGTCATCTGGAGGGGGAATGGGTTCCCGTAAAAGCAGCTGGATCCAGGAGAGGCCTCTGCCCCCAACCCCTCAGCCTGCATTCCCCTTGCCTCCTACTCCAGCCACGGTGATGCTCACAGTGGGCCCTGCTGACGAAGAAGATGACCCCAGCAATGAGTATGCTGGGATCGGCTTGACTCCCATCCCGGCTCCAGTGCCTACTGGAGACAGTGTTGGATATGTAAAGCTGCAGGTTAGTTTATATGATGTTAGGAATATATTGTTTAATAGTAGCAAATCATTCAATTACTATTATTTTCTTCCCTACCTTGATATTTATGCTATATGTGCATCTAATTCCTTACAGTTTCTGTTATTGTGCTATAACACATTTTTACCACTACTTGGTAACTAGTCACATATGTTCTCTGGTCACTTTGCTCTAGGGTAAACCAGAACCGCCTCCTGACGCCCGCATTGAGAACGGACAGACACAAACTATCACCGCAGAGCCACGGGTGAGCCGTTCCCTCCGTGTTTTTACCTCCGTGTACATGATCCTTTGCTCCTGACTCACTCACAGTGATTCCCCACAGCGAAGGCATTGATTCACTCTTGTTTTCACAGTCTGCTCTGTTTACTAGTGAACAGTATGACTCTTTAATCCAGCTCGCAGCAGCTGTTTGTCTTACCAATATGGGCTTTAATACTCGCTATATGTTTACCTAGCACTGCATAGCTGTATGCTACTGCAGTCGATTCTTTCAAATGAATCTTTTTACTCAGCAGTTAATACTGAAATCAGTCATCCAGGTTGACAGGAAAGTCAAGTAAGCGCATACATCAGCAAAATTGCAATAATGTATGAGGTGCCATCAAAAAAGGAAAAAAAAAAGATCTGTATTTGGCCTCCATCCTCTCAGAAGCAGTCACCTTGTGGAGTGATACGCTGTTCCTTGGCCCATTTTGTAAGCACCTCAGGCACCTGGATCTCTTCCACTGTGCCAAAAGAAATCTTGAATTTCATTTTGGAAAAGAGCATGAGGTTGAAATCTGGAGAATAGAGCAGAGCAGCAGGGAAAGACGGTGGTGGAGGTGCAGCCAAAAAAACTTGGATGTGAGCAAGCATCCATCGAAACTCTGGGTTAGCGCTGATGCTCTCCCTCAGTCGCCTCAGGGTGTTGGAGGGGGACTCTGCTTTGAACCTGGGCTTCTTGGATCACCATGTGTCAACCCTAGATGTATATATGTGTGTGTCATCTGCACAGGAATTAAAAATGTATACGTTCCCATATTTTTGCCAAGTGGAAGTATGAAGATGGAAAATAAAATGGGGCTTTAAACTGAACCTTGTGGTACACCACAGGCATCAACACGGCCGTGCTGTGCTCACTTTACACACCACAACAGTGCCTGAGCTTTTTTTTCATCACACCTCGTCCTGTCTTGCGTGGGCTCTGAAGTCAGTTCTGTTGCATCAGACTGAAGTCATGTCTCCTTATTACTCCGTCTGCATTTTTCCTGCTCCTCGCTGCATTCCTTTGTTTTGTCATCGCCGGCAACAAGAGGTCACTTGTGGATCTCAACAGACTTTCTTACATAGGATGGAGACTCCAGGACAATGAGTGACAGAAGAGCACAGTCATCCTTTGAGCAGTGGCTGACGTGCTGTATGGACCCTCTGTTTGTACGACTCGGGTTCAGTTCAAGGCTGCGTGCTTTGACTTACCATATGTTAATTTTGTTATATATTTTCTGCTCTCGTTAGCAGCTTTTTCACGTCTTATTAATACATTTCCAGTTATTTGACAAGCAATTCTTGCGCAACTCTGATAGGAAACTCTGAAATTTAGGACTTTGTCTTTACTTTCTAATATTAAAATATGAAGTCAGTTGACTGAAGCCTAGAACTACTTTGACAGTGAAATGCCTTGTCTGGCACATGATTTGTAAGTGGGGTGTTAATAAAATGTGAAAACGTCTTAGGCTTTGAGACGAAGGAATTTCTGGGCTTTAGGACTCGGTCCAGTGACACTCGGTTTTGGTATTTTGGACCTCAGTTAGGAAAGAAATAAATCCATTTGGACTCTTGAGACGTTTATTGCAGGTGGTTTCTAAGTGTCTTTTACATTTTGTGGAGTCAAGACATTGTTGCAGATTATATTTAAGGCTAAAAGATAATATAGAATACTGTGCAAAAGTCTTGAGTCACCTTTCATTTCTTTATATCTGACTCTATTGTAATTAGAGTGCTCAAGTGGTCTTGAGCTATACTTCTCCAGTCTTTCTGATGCTCGCTTAAAGTTTCTCTTTGGCTGCTTTTTCACTCCAGTCCTCGTACCTGGCCGTTTTCAGACATTTGAATCGTGCAAGCATAAAAAGCACCTAACTCAAGTGATGGACCAGAGTTCTGTCGACACATCATAATTTAGCAAAGAAACTATTTTAAATGGTGTCTTTGGGGACTTTGTTAGTAGCAGCCTGCTGCAACAACACATCATTTGTTCACATTTATTAGTTGAATGTATGAAACTTAAGATGACAGTTTGACAGACATAAAATCGTGTTTGTGCACCAGTTAGGTGATTCCCAAAGAGCAATTAGCTGAAAATGTAACTTTTGTGTATTTTGTGCAACGTGTCCTTAAAAATTTTGAAGAGACTGAACAAGTGGGGGACAAAATAAGTGTCAAGCCCCAAAAAAGTATCTTCAGTAGATGAACAGTGGCATGTTCTTTGTAATAAATGGGGAAAGAAATCCAACAAAGACCCTGCACAGGAGCTGAGAGATGCTTCAGTCGACCCATCTACCGTTCACTGAAACCTCATCAGAAATGGGCCCAGAGGAAAGTCAAGAAGTCATTTTTAAGGAAGAATAAAAGGCTGTGGTTTGCCAAATTATACAAGAACTGGACTGAAAAATGAGTGGCAACAGGGTGTGATGGAATTTGGTTCAAATCATCATTGATACGTGTGCAGGAGGGTAGGATAGGGGCATAACAGTGAGTGTCTACAGCCATCTGTAAAACATGGAGGAGGCTCTGTCATGGTTTGGAGCTGTATTCAAATACAGTTTTGACAGGATCTGGCTCAAGCCAGTGTTGTTTGAGATCTTGTCTAAATTGGTTCAATTATGAACACAGGTCATCATCAACATCTCACACTGGCAGCACCTTCATTTTTCACCATGACAATGATCCCAAAAACACTGTCAATGGAGTAAAAAGGATACCTGGATAGAAAAACACACAGTGGAGCACTATCAGCCATGGATTGGCCTCCCCAGAGCCAGGACCGCAACATTATTGAAGCAGAGTGGGATCATCTCAGCAGAGAACAGAACAAAAGGCAGAAACATCCAAAGAAGAGCTTCCAATGTCTATTAAGAAGCCTGAAGAATAGTTCTCCAGGCGCCTGACAAGAAGGATTGCATAAGATGGTTCAGACTGAAGAATAAAAGCGGACATACCAAATACTGACTTCATGGCTTGGTACCGCCTCTGTTTTTACCTTATAGACTGTATTTCATGTATGTTTGCACATGTTTTAATAAATCTCTGCCCCCATTTACTTGCAATATCCAAAGAAATGGTGACTACATGAAGACTTGCACAGTTGCGAAAATGTGCGTTGTGTTTTTTATTGTAATTTCTCAGGACTTCTTTCTGTTTTATGTATCTGAAAAAGTCTCCTTTTCATTTTCTTTAATTCAAAGCAGAAGCCTTCGGGCTACTTTCCTACATTTCTCCTGTCTGACAGTGTAGGTGTTTATCCCCCTTGGGGAAAAGCTGATTTTCATTTTCCTTTTTCATCTTTTTCAGTTGACCCCCTCCCCTCCTCTGCCAGTGTCCCTCTCCCTGGAGGACTCGGAGCTGCTCTCCTTCTACTCCTCTCAAAGCCTGGCCCACCTCTCTTGCCTGGCGGACGCCGTCGATGTGCTCTTCAGCAGCGTGAAGGGAAACCAACCTCCTCGGATCTTCGTCGCCAGAGGAAAGAGCCTCATTGTGACTGCGCACAAGCTGGTGTTCATCGGGGACACGCTCTCCCGTCTTCTCACGTCTGCTGACCTCCGGGCCAAAGTATGTGGAAAAGCTGGCGTGGTGTTAAGATTCAGCATTTCATAGTTGTGTAATAACTTTAATGGGGTTTTTTTCCCCCCATCAGATCACTACCTCGGGGGGACGGCTCTGCCAGGCTTTGAAGGCAGTCGTGGTGGCAACAAAGGGCGCCGCACAGAACTATCCGTCAGTATCTGCCACCCAGGAGATGGTGGATCGTGTCGCAGACCTCTCCCAGCACGCGGCCGGCTTCTCCACTCTTCTCCAGCGTCTGGCAGAAATATCTTCATGATGTTTCTTAGTGCTTACGTTAAAACAAACAACTTTGTCTACACTACACATCTATTTCCTCCTCTCTGAAATGCCTTATTTGTTGTTACACTCGTTCATTACCCCTGTGCTTGAATGGGACGGAAGGAAGCGAAGCCGAATCCTGCAGCGAAGCGTCGTCTGAGCGTGTGCTGGTTTGCCTTTGTTTCTCTGCTGACCTCTGTGCTTTGATGCCAGGCAAAAAATTTTTTGTTTTTTTTTTAAGTGTTAATTTATTGAAGATTTTGAAGCCCCTGTGTGGTTTGAGTGTCCATGTGGACTTCCTATTTTGGTCGCTTGCTTTAATGTGCTTGCCATATTTTTTTTTTTTTTCTTTCCCCCCACTTCTCACACGATAGCCATTTTTCCTTCCTTCCTCTATTTATTCAGCCACCCCCGATTTCCAAAAATAGTGCAGAGGAGGAGACCGTACATCCTTTTTTCTTAATGTGATACCTGAAGGGCCTTTTGTGATTATCAATTCAGAAGCCGCAGAAGCAGCACGTTGCGTGTTTTCTGGGGGGCTTTTTTGGGGGGAGTTTGTTGGAAATTTTCCCAGCTTCTATTCTCAGTCTGTGCAAGTGTTTGCATGTTTTGTGTAGTGCCCCATTTCCACTTAACAGGAAACATCTCCTTACTCGTTCTTCAGTTTCCACATCTTTCACATCTCTATGAAGAAAAGCAAAAGCCTTTTTGTCACAGAGGGAGAATATGTCTGAGGATCAATGACGAGATTTTTGATTGAGCAATGTTAACTGGGTGACAAATTACCTCATCCTATTCTTTCCCACAGTCATGTGGCAGGCCCGGTGATGGATACGAAACCTGTTGACCCAGTTCACCTGTCTTCACACGTCTTGTTATGACTTGCATCACTTCTCTTCTTTGACTTTTGCTTTTCAGCGTCATTTTCCCGTAAACTGCCTGTCATCGCCTCTTATTTATGTCCGCTTTGATAGTTTGAAGCCAGGAATCTTATTGTGGAAGTGCACGACTGAAACCAGTTGTCATTATTGTGACAGGACAAAGCCGGGGAAGACGGTTAACTCTTCATCAGTTTGTGGGACTTTGTGATCACGAACCTATCCCAGACTGTGTAATGAAGCATAGTCTGCTTATCAATTTAAAAAGAGACACTTTTTGTATTTTAAAATCCATGAAAACAAACCTGTTTTGCGTCTAACACTCACTCCACTTTTCATACTGTGTGACCTCGGGTTAGGATTAGGTAGGGCTCCTCTGTGTGACAACACGTCAGCATATTCACACTACACATCTTGTTTGTAAGAGAACACAGCCAGGGGGATAAGACTTGAATATAGCACTACCTTCTCTTCTGGCAATCATATTACTTTACTCCCCTCTCCTTTTTACTTTTTGAAAAGTTTCATGTTTAAATTGTTGACTTGGTTTCCAGCTTTTACATTTTCTTTGCTGCAGTGCCACCATGTGGAGGTTTGAAGTATTTTCCAATGACTAGCAGCCTGTTAAAACGGGCTGTGTGTGTGTGCGTGTGCGTGTGTGTGTGTGTGTGTTAAGGGAGCATGATGGGCAAGTAACCTTTAGCTGTATATTTATTGTATGCCAACTTTTATGTTCCTTTGCTTTACTCATCTGCATGGCTTTAATTTGCTTATACTCATGCGTGCACATCCTTCACCGGAGTGATGTGATTGATGCAATGAACAAAGTTCTTTTTTATTCTGAGTTACAGTTCAAACATGGCTGGCTTTTCTTTTGTATCTGGATGTTTTATGTTTTTTTACACTATTTGAACTCAGTATGATCTGTTATGCATATTGCTGACATATTGAAGTGAGTGCTTGACTTTTCTTTCCCTTACAGTAATAACAGACCTAACCCTCCTTATTTTTAACACTACATTGGATGTCTTGTATTCCTGTTCAGAAAACACAAATACATTTTTTTGCAAATAAAATATTGTGTTTGTTTTATTTGTTGCTGTATGTGTCTGCCCGAGATTTAGTTTACTATATTAGTCGCGCCAAAAAAAAGCCAAACTTTATTTTTAATTAAAAAAAAAAGTGTGGCTAAAAAATGTTGGTAAGAGGACGAAACTGGGACAGTAGTTTGTATACCTGACACTCAGCTACTATATCATTCGGACAAGCCGAGCGCTTCCGGAAACTCCCGAGCTGTGACGCCGAGCAGCAGCCGTAGCGACGGAGTTTAGACAAGCGGAGGGAGCAAAATGGCGGACGAAGATATTACGCTTGATGGAAAACCTCTTCAGTCGCTCCGAGTTGCGGATTTGAAAGCGGCTCTGGAGCAAAGAAACCTCCCAAAAAGCGGACAAAAGAACACACTTATCAAGCGACTCAAAGGGGTAAGTTTTCTCTCACGTTAAGGACGTCTGTGCCGAGTCTGGCCAAGTTCAGCAGGAGGCGAGAGACAGTGGGGGGGTTAACAGTAGAGGCCGTAACGATGTGTGTATGTGTGTGGGCTGTGAAGCGGGAATACATAAATCGCCGTGCACGCGTTATTACTCATAAACAACAGTTTTCCTCTTCGGCTGGTTGTAACTGACAGCTCAACACGACGGGCCGGCTACCGAGTTCGGACTTAATTCGTAACTACTCGTAGAGCACCGTGTTGCACACAGTTGAACTGTGCACCTGTCAAGTCCAGGCCTAAGCTGAGAGTAAGCAAGCCAACAGCCGCACATAGTGTACATGACAGTGCCCGCGCGCGCACAGTGCTCGCGTGTACGTGCAAGTGTGTGTTAGGGTTACGGGGGCGCGCCTCGTGATGTAAACACATTCCGCGCATAACCAACGGCTAATTCATTCAAATTTTCTTCAACTTATATTTTTGTAAACGCCGTTTTCACCGTGATAAACCCGTGTCTTCTCCTCCACAAGAGTGACATTTAAAAAAATATATAGCGTTGCCAATTGATTGGTCTTTTTTTCATTAATACATTGCTTTATATATTTAGTTTAATCATAAGATTACAGAGAAGCAGCATCTCTTGATTGTGAGATATGAACTCCCCATAACTGACTCAAGCCGTGCGTTAACAGCACGGTATTAAAATAAACTGATATCAGCATGCATACAGTAAAAAAAATACGGTCTTGATAAGACTAAAGCAATAGAGTTGCTCTTAACGTCTCTTTAAGGCATTGTTGATGGAGAATAATTTTATTGTGATTTACATATAGTCAAAATTTTATTCAAAACAATGGTGTGCAGGTTGCCTAAAGTTTTTTTGAATGTGCCATTCTTGTCGAAGAATTGAATACACACTCAATAGCTACTTTATCAGGTACACCATACCAGCACCCTATTGAAACCCCATCTCACGTGTGGGGTTCAACTGGGCGAATGAATGTGTTTATATGAAGAGCTTCAGTCAGGATTCAGAGTTTATCTTTGCACAGAAACAGCACTGATGGAAAGTGTCTTCTCATCGCCTCGAACAAAGATCTCGGATCTTTTAGGATTTAGGCAATAGAGAATGCATAAGGTTAAAGACTCACTCATGCTTCATTAGTTACACGGTGCTAGTACTGGGTTAGGCTCCATTTTTGCTTTCAGATCTGTCTTGATTCTTCATGCCAAAGATTCATCAAGGTGCCGGAAACATTCCTCTGGGATTTTTGTCCATATCGACAGGATAAGTTCACACAGTTGCTGCATATTTGTCTGCTGCACATCCATAATCTCCCATTTCACAAAATCCCAAAGTTGTTCTATTGGATTGAGATCTGGTGACAGTGGAGGTCATTTTGAGTACAGTGAACTCAGTGTCATTTGACCTTTATGACATGTTTTGACAGGAGTGGTCTTCTGTTGCTGTAGTCCATCCGCTTCAAAGTTAAATATGTTGTGCGTTTAAGATGCTCTTCTACATAACTCAGTCGTAACAAGTCGTTATTTGAGGGAATCGTTGCCTTCCCGTCAGCTGAAGCAGTCTGGCGATTCTCTTCTGACCTCTGCTATCGAGGTATTGCTGCACATCACTGGATATTTTGTCTCTTCCACACCATTCTCTGTAAACTTTAGAGATGATTGTGTGGGAAAATCCGAGCAGTTGACCAGTTTCTCAAATATTCAGATAACTCCATCTGGCTTCAGCAAGAAGAACTATGCTACGTTCAAAATCACTTAAATTGCTGTTCTTTCCCATTTTGATCTTCAGCTTATACTTCAGCAAGTTGTCTTTATCATATCTGCAAGCCTAAATGCTCTGAGTTGTAAATTGACTGATTAGATGTTTGTGACAATTTATTGCATTTGATTAACAAACTAGTATATTTTGCATATACATGCATTTATGTTAATTATTTGTATATTTCTTAAAGTGCCCATTTTTTATTAAGTATCTTACTTTGTATGCGCATTTAGTATTAATCTGGGGCTTTTTAATGTTGTTGTGTACAAAAGTTTGCACAAAATGCAAACCTATATGCGATATTTAAATATGCAAAAAGTCAACAGTTATAACAAGCGTTATAATTAGAGGAATCAAAATTCTAGTATCTGGTTTACAGTTTTCTTTAATATTCATTCTGGCATTATGTGAACATTTAAATGAACTCCCCTCGTTCTTTTCCTTCAGGCTCTGATGCTGGAGAACCTACAGAAGACATCGTCCTCTCACAGTGGGCTGCAGCCCAACTCTCAGGTAGGAGATTTTAAAATCTGGGGTAGTCTGGTGATGTTTTGACACAATGTTACATCGTTTTAAAAAATGTATTGATCTGTGTTACAGATAGGAGAGGAGATGTGCCAGAACAGCTTCATAAAACAGTACCTGGCCAAGCAGCAAGAGCTCCTTCGCCAGAGACTGGAGAGAGAGGCCCAGCAGGGGCAAGACGCTGATGGTAAAAGACTCAAGACCACAAACACACACGTCGCCCGTCCTGTGGCTCAGATGAATTGCAAAAACTCCCTGGCGTTCAAATGTCTTTGCTTAACTAACTTCATTGGTTAAAAATTTTAAATAACATTTAAATAAATGTGTAACAGCTACAGTGGCTTGTCAAATAAGCATTTCACACTATGGGAAAAATGTAATTTATTTCGGCATGAGGGGAAAAAATCATCAAAATTGATTGTTAGAAAAGTTTTGCTTGTGTAAGATCCAGTAGGCGTGTCCTGGGAGTATAATTCTCACACTGGTGTCGACCTTTAACCCCTGCCTCGTGCTCCTGTCTCTCAGAGAGCCCAGCAGTACCCGAGGAGGATGAAGAGCACTCGGAGGACAATGACAGCTCTTCCTACGCCTCTGACAAGGTCAGTACCCTCGAAGAAAACAAAGGATTTATCCTGCAGAGCAGAAAAGGATGTATAATGTTGTGAAGAATCAGATTTTCCGCATTTGTCAACATTCTGTGTACCTAAACAAAAATAATAGCATGGTGCTTTTTGCATTATGTTAACTATATTTTTCTAATGGTTACACATTTAAACTGATTAAACTCATGTTTAAAAAAAAATACATCAGCAGAATTAAGTCGTCGTGTTTCGTCTCCTACTGACTCAGTTATCTGTGCACAGCCACATCAGGTTCTGGCCAGGCCTGAAGAGAGAGGAGCAGGAAGCTCAGTGACAGGTCATGGCCCCACCCTTCATCACCAGGAGACCCATGATGCTCCAGGAGCTAGGATGCAGCGAGCCACCTTTCACCAAGGACACAAGGAGCCACCAGCACCCTCTCCTCCCCGTGCAGTTGCCTCTCTGTCAGTGCGCGTCCTGGGGCAGCCCGAGTGTCCCCCAGCAGTACCCCCAGCTCAGGAGAAGGAGGGCACCGCACCGAGTGAGCCAGGATCGGCTCATTCTGTGCTCCACCTGAGCCGATCTGCTGGGGGTTCGGGATCAAGCCATGTCCACGAGGACAGTGATGAAGGTGATGATGGCGATGATGAGAGTGATGATGATGAGGACTGGGGGCCTGGTCCCGGCGGGGCCCGAAAGTTAAACAGGGGACCTGCCCCATCGCAGCAGATGCCACCCAGTGTCCCATCATCAGCTGGAAGATCCAAACGCAAACTTCAACCTCCGCAGCACATCCCACCTCCACAGGTACACCACACCCCCATGCAGCTGCGCCACCCCACACCTCCTCCCTCTCCACCCCCTAATCTGTTCCCCCTTCCTGACACTCCCAAGCAGAGCCCGCCGGACCCAAACGACCGCGAGGAAGCCGGACGCGGCCAAAGGGTGGTGTCATTCCCAGCTCCCAAGGTGCAGAGACAGGACTCTGACTCAAGTTCTCGTTCCAGCAGTCCCGAACCACGTGTGAAGCGCGGGGCAGGGCCCCTTTCTCTGCTCGTACACAAGATGGAGTCAGAGGGGGCTGGTATGTCAGGAGAGACCGCACACTCCACCGCTGAGTCTTCCAGTGAATCCCCACAGCCAGGACGGGAGACAAAGATGCAACAAGAGGACAGGAAGATTGAGGAAGAGAGGCAGCTGAAGGAGAGGGAGGACAAGGAGAGACAGCAGGAGAGAGAACGAAGGAAGGAAGAAGAACACGAAAGAGAAAAGAAACGCTTAGAAGAAGAGAAGGAACAAGAGAGGAAGCGAATGGAGGAGGAGAGGAAACAGCGTGAGAAAGAACGCGAAAAAAAGAAGAAACAACAGGAGGAAGAGGAGAAGAGAAGAGAGGAGAAATGGCTAAAGGAGGGGCAGGAAAAGAGACAGAAGACGGCAGATGAAGACAAGGAGGTGGTGACTGAGGTCCAAGATTCAGGTTCTTCATCAGATTCTGACTCCAAATCAGACTCGTCTTCACGATCATCACGATCGTCCTCCTCTCAGGATAAAACACAACCTGCCAGGAAGCTCATGGTTAGTAAATAAACTGTTGTGGATATCAGGGAAATAGTTAGAGAACATGCACTATCTGTAGCACCAGAAGAAGTCTAACCTTCAGAGTGAAGGGCATTTTAAAGCTCAATCTCTTTTCTGTGTATAGCCTTTTATTGTTTTTATTTTTAATCATTTCACAGAAGGTGGACCAAGAAGCAGTTGATGAGAAAAAAGCTGACCCGAGTAAAGGGGCCGAGACACGATACCTTTCCAAAAGGTAAGTAACCTTTATTAAAGTATATACAACCTGAACAACAACGCTGGTCAGGCAGGGTTCGGCATAGCCAATGTTGGACAAGCTTATTGGCCACCTGCTCAGGCCTGTGATGCGGCAGTTGTGAGGCACCCTCACTAATGAGTAATTATTCTTACAACCATTAAAATACAGTTAAATGCTCTTCATCAAAATACTTGCTCTGATAGTTTTGAGCTGCTTGGGTTGTTTTATACAGCAACAGAACAACTAAACTGAGAAGAAGCTAAAATGCAATTTGTCTGCTGCGACATTGTATCCTTGTAAACTATTAAATCTTTGGATCTGGCAGATAAATTGGCCTGTGGCTCTCTGCAGCCACTCTCTCCTCCTAGCTATACCTGCAAGGGTACATCTCGAGAGGGCCACTAATTCTTGTCAGGTATCTAACATAAAATACAAATCTATTAATTACATTTAATTCTTATATTACTAGCAAGTAGTCTGTAAAATAATTTCATTTGCCTTTTTATGGGGCAGTAAAAGTGTATGTGGGCCCAGTAATAGTCAGATTTTTTGCTCCAGTGACCCAGTGAGGAAAAACTGTTTGTATTGAACACTGGGTCAGGTTTTGTTTATGTTAACTTTAGCCCACAAGAGGTATATACCACAAGCAACTGTCACTAGAAAAAAATCCTTAAAAGGATTTTTAAATCCTTAATTGATCTTTTAAACAACACAAGCTCTCAAAGTTTTAACGAGTCTATGCCAACATATGATTCATCACTACAGAAAAATGCACACATCAAACATCTAGTGCAGTATTTCATAAACTTTCACCAGCTACTGCTCACATTAAAATCTGAAAATCTTGTGGAGCTGGTCAACCCTGTAATCACAACTCTGGTTGTCATATGAGGCTACGATAAAGTATGTCCTGTTTGTTTTTGTGTGTTTGACTTTTCTGATTGTTTTCGCGAGGTGCTGTACTTGCAGCACGTGATAGCCACTGTGCTTTAGTGCTATTGAAAATTTATTTAAAGTGATTACAGTGGCTGAAGAACGGAAACTGAAAAATATAATGTCAGTTTTTTGTGTTTTTTATCTCGACTCACGGGGCGATGCAGTCCACACTTTGGTGTTTGCGATGTGTCTGCACAGACAATGGGTCATATTATATTTAGACTATATTATTATGTTACTGTTAGCAAGGTTTATGATGGCTTATACGGGAAAGTGGAAACTGAAGAGGAATAGGCCTTCAGCTTATTTGCTTTACTATATCTATAACAAGGGTGCATAAGATGTTACCAAAAGCTGCTACTGGTCACACCCAGGGTTAAAACACAGTGTTTGTTGCATAATTGTCAAGCAATTATTGCTATATAAAGACTATATTGATGTAGTAGTATTCATGCATAAAGAATTCAGAGTCATGAATGAAGGGAGATAAATTGGTGTGCATGTTTGTAATGGCAATTAACTTGAGTTGTACTCCTGTAAACTTGTAGTTTAATTGATAAAGATTATTTTATAGCCTGCTTGGTGACATACATTGTATCGGCATGTAATGGCATATATCTAAATAGTTAATCATTTAAACCTAAACATATCGTAATGGTTTCTTTCTTGTATCACATGTAGTTTTCTTGTCTGGTGCTGCATTAAAGTTTAAGTACTTTTTCTTTCGATATGCGCCACGGTTGGGCGTTAAATTGCGCTTTTATTTTGGAAATCTCAGACCGGAAGGTAGCCGTTACACTTTTGTGCTAGCCAACATGGCCGTCATGCATGCAGTGCATCCCTGATACCGACGCAGTGTATGGCTAATCAGTAATTGAACTGTACGAGCAGGATATTTTTTTTAATTTCGCGTTGCCGGTTTCAAGCAGCGCCTGACCGAAATAACATCCAGCGGCACGGTGTCATCTTTTATTCCCGGGGGTTTCCTTTCAAGGCCGGCCATAATGCTGTCCGAAGGCAACAAAAACGGGTAAGAGGGAGCCAGAGGGCGATTCAAGGCTTCAGGTTGCCGTTTGTACTTTCACGCCACTTATATAGAAATCTGCCGGGATACGTTATCCGGTTTCTGCGTGTCGTTTTGCGCCGGTAAGCTAGCAGCCCCTGCTCGGCTGATGAATATCATATCATGTGTCCACATTGGCCTGGTTATGAGCGTGTTCGCCCATGTGAAGAGGACCGGGGGTGGGGACGGCGGTGAAAGCCTTTTGTTGGGTGAAGGAGCAAGGGGAGACTTTTTTTTTTTTCGGAGCGGGAAAGTGGGGGTCTCCTTTCTTTGAACATTCCTCGAATTAGCTTTGCACTAAAGGAGATATTGATGAATAAATAATGTCATCAGATTTCAGGATGTGATGAGAAGTATGTAGACATTGATTTCTCCTCTTCCATCTTTCCTTCTGACCTCGTATTTTTCCTGCCATGCTGGCAGCCAAGATAAGACTTTCACCCCCCGGTCTTGTTTTAGAATATCTTCTTAAAAGCACACTTATCTTTAATCTCCACATGCAGTTTCCTGCTTAAATGACAGTGAACAATATTTGTAATTTTGGATTTGTGTTGCTGGAGCTGTTAATGATCTCACTTTTGTCAAGGGAGATCATTAAAGCAGACATCTGTTAGCTGTAGAGTCAGTGTGAATGGTCCCTTATGGTGTGATAAAATTCTCCCAGCTGGTACCAGCACTCTCGCTCTCCTCCCCTGGGATCTGACTGTATGTCCGGTTTGAGTGGAAGCCATGTTTTTGTGCATCTTATGTGGTCAGATTCTTAAGTTGGCCCTGAGCTGCTTGCTTTTTTTAATTTTTTTTTTATTCATTTAACATTAACTTGAAGAAATGTTCAACATTTACAGATCTTGTTCCTCACCTTTCGGTGTGCTTCCTCATTCCTGACTGGTGACATTATTGCAAGACTGTTTGAGTAGCAAGAGAGAGGGAGCTTTAAAGGTGTTACCTGAGAAGAAAAAGCCGCTCATTCTTTCTCTCTGTGGTCATTCGTCTTAAGATCGTAAGCGCGGGTTGTATTTCTAGCTGACATCTGTCTTCCCTTTATAGCCGATGCAGGTGTTCCTTTGGCCTTGCCCACACACCCGTAGACAATGAAACCAACACCTAGAGCAAATGTGTAGTCTGTGTGTTGTGTGGAGGAAGGAGAAAGCTGTCCTCCTTCATGACTGTCCTGCCAGTGACTAATCTCAAGAAGAAGAAGAAGAAGAGGTGAAACGGGTTCTGCTGTTGCCCTGGGTGGATTTCAGTACTGAGACTAACATTACAGGCCTTCTTCTGAAAGATGCAGTAAAACTTAACACTGGTTGTCTTATATGTCATGGAGAATGTGCAAAGCTAAGATTTGTTTGTCTTTAACCAAGACTTGTGAGAATGTTTGAGTAAGTGTAGTTCGATTAGAGCAAGATTTCAGTCATTGTTGTCACTCGAAAAGACAGATATAGATTTAAATGTGTAGACCTACAGCTCACACGTAGCTCTTTGATGCCTTTTGGTAAAAGTGACTCAGTTTTGTGTGTAAAACCTTCAAAATAGCTTGAAAACAAAATGATTGAAAAAAGCTTTTCCTTCATGCGTTATATACCCAGTATGATCCTGTTCTTCATGCCACTGTCCTTCAAACTCACTTACTGATTAGTTTAGTGCAGGCCAAGATATCAGAAAGACTTTGGTCAGCCAGATCTATGTAGACGAGGTAGAAGTCACAAAGAGATTTGTGTAGGTGAACCTGAAGGAGATGAGCCTGTGTTTTCTACCACCCCCATCTTCACCTGATGGTTGCCCTTGTGTGATGGGCTTTAGAGTAAACAAATACACCAGTTTTTATTTTTCATTTTATATGATGTGAATTAGATTTAAAGCTGAACCTATTAAAGTATTTTTTGCATAGTAATAAATGCTAAATATTTTTAAAAGTTAATGATTTGTTTTGTTAAATAAGTGGTTTTAATACTGACCATTATTCAGATTTTTGGCATTAACAAACGACCATACCATGACCACATTTACCTTGATGGTGTGTCTAATCTATGAGTCACTTGGGTGGATAACAAACAAAAATTAAGGAGGTTCTTCCTTTTACCCTTTTATAATGATCAAATGAGTATTTTTGGATTATTAGACACACAACACTTTATTGTTAAAAACATTTAATAGGCAACATTCGTTCTTTTCCTCAGTGATTAGTCATCAAACTCAATTTGCAAATTAAAAACATGTAACACGCATCACATGCAGTGTTGAATATATGTTTGTTTCTTTGTGGAAGTTACAGCGATTACTGCTGCTTTTCTACACAGGCTGTTGAATAAATTGAACTAGAGCCAAAACATGTTGGAGATTTTAGCGTCTTGACTCACTACCAGGCTTTTTGTTGCTTTCATATTTTTTAGATTTGAGAAGCATTTTTCGGTTTGTCCTGTTACGTATAATGCAAATAAGCATCCAAACAGCAGTGGGCGACGAGCGCGGTGATTAGAGTGAAGGATGGTAGAGGATGTGATTCTCCCACCTACGGGGTGCTGACTCGCTGCCCGTGGCATCACATGGAGGCAGCGGAGGCGGCTTTTGATAATGCTGGTTGGGGGAGTTGAGGAGGTAGCTAAAAATATAATGATGCCATCTCCTGTTTTTATCTTTATCTGAGATACGAGTAATAAAATATCACAACATGAGAGGAAGCATTTGACTGTGTGAGGTCTGACTCCAATAACCACAGTTCATGGCTTTTATTGGTTGAGTCAGAGGTTTTTATATATATATATTACTTTCTTTCCCCCCACAATGATCCAACTGGATAAGATGAAGACCACACACAGTGTTGTGTAAGGTTATGTCTGAGTATGAGTTAGTCTGAGAAAGGTTTGTGACCCTGGGTGTCAGTTAGCTGGTGAGTTATTTATAGCAGGAGTGACCCAGATCACTGGCCTTCACCACCCTTCCTCTCTTTTCCTACACATTGTTTATTCTCCTAGTATACAACCCCTCACACTGCCCGGGTGTCAACAGCTTAGAAATGAATGGCAGCTGTAGTAATTTCTGTCCCAGTTGTCTTTGATTGGAGCCTCAACACAGGTTATTTTTGGCCATGTGGGGCATCCTTCCCCACCAATCAAATAAAAATAATAGTGGGAATTGTCTTTCTCTTCTCTGTCCTATGTCTGTGCATTTTTTATTTTTCAGCTCACTTTGAGTCTCTTTTTACTGGCATTTATGGTCACAGTCGTTTCTCTCCTCTGCTCATGTTTTCACCGTGTATGTGTGAAACCCTCCCAGATTCCCGATTCACCAGCTGTTTTCACATGTTGCCAACTTGAGACTTTCTAGACATTGCCCGACAAATCAGGATGTGACAACGCAAGTGTCTGGCATTAATGTTTTAAAGACACTCACTGTAATCCCTAAACAATTAAAATGTTAACCTTGTAAAACCCCCTTAATGAGGGCTAAAAGTTTGCATTTCACATCCACTGAGGTGGTTCACAGAGATAAAATTAGAAAACCCGTCACTGGCTAAATACGTACAGCTCTAACTGTAAGGCGAAGTTGCCGTTGAGTTAATTATTATTGATTGTGTAATTATGGTCACTGTGAGGTTTTTTTTTCATGGAAATAACCTTTACTTTTACCCTTTTCTCCACTGTTTTCCTCCTACAGGGAGGTGTCGGAGCCCAGTGCGGCCGCGGTGACGGAGGTGGAACCAGATTCGGAGAGCTCCATGGACCAGCAGCCAGCCTCCGGGGCTGAGCCTGAGAACAGTGAGGGCCGCCATGAGGAGGTAAGGTCGCTGGGAGGGTGTAGGAGCCTGGGTCTTTTCCTGTCTCCCACTAACCTGCATCCTCACTCATACACAAGCATGTTTAATTATCAGTGTAATTTAAGGATGGGTTACTCAAAACCAACACACCCCAGTTTCTTTGCAGGCATTAATGTATTTTTCACCTTTGATTAAATCTGACTTTATAGTGTGTAGATCAGTTAAAGCATCTTAATAGAAAATTCACTCAACTGGGCATGTTTTGCACAAATGTTTAGTGTGAATGACCTGGGGCTGAGTTGGAATTGGGTCCAGGGTTAAATAGGAATCAACTCATCCCTTCCATCTGCTTTTAATTCAACTAATATTTCATAACAAGCTCATTCATGTAGATGATCTCTCACACATGTCCATTGTTTGTCTTGGCCCTGCAGAGGTACATTAAGTGCTAAATGCTGCGGGAATGAAAGTATTGATGTGTTTAAATTAGATATCCATGCTGCAGAGAGTGCATGCTTATATATCCGTTATATTGTGTGTGTGTGTGTGTGTGTGTGTGTGTGTGTGTGTGTGTGTGTGTTTTTTTTGGGGGGGTGCTTAAACGTCTAAAGATTCTGACACACCAAGGTGACAGTGACTCACTTGACTTTGCTGTAGTTACTCCCTCAGTTGTGACAAGGGTCTAGTTGGGTCTGAGCCATCACCATCATCAAAGGGTGGTGATGATGAGTGTGAGACTTGCGTGTAGCCATCTACAAAACCCTGCACTACAATACATATGTCCATCAAGAAAGCACAATAGGAAGGACTACTCATCCATCGTGTCCACAGCTGTTTCTTTGCTTGTTTCCTTTAGTAAAAGAACTATTTTTAAAAATTACTCAATTGTCACTTTTTGTTAAGTATTCTCAATCAGGATTTTTCCTCTATTAAATTTGATATATAACTTCTTTCTCAGCACAAGTTTTTGCACGTGGTGTGTCAGGGTTTTTAATCGGCATACTACAGACTACATTTTTCCAAGTATTGTCACCATTATAGTCTAATTATACCACAGAGAACTGTTGGTAGTGCTAACAAAAAAAACATTTGTCAGATAAAGCTTTCATCCATCACCCTCAGAACCATTAGAAAGGACAATCATGCATTACACTCTAGCCCATCTAAAGCGCCCAAATTAGATTTTCTGGTGAGCTTCTGTGCAGTTTGAAGTTGTTATCGCTTTTTCACTGTGAGTGTGTATTTGTGGGTTTTGTTTTCCCCCTTTGGGTTTGCATGAGTAATGGACCCTGACATTGTGTGTAGAGATACATCAGGCTTGTTTCTGCTGTTTCTTCCACCCTGTTTCTCATCTCCTTTTGTCCTCTTTCTTGCTCCTTTCACGCTGCCTCCCTTTTTGTCTTATTCGCTCTTTCTCTCTCTCGCTGTCTCTCTTCACCTCTTTCCATCTTTTGCCTTTGTATCCCATAATGAACACTTCTCTCTCACTATATATATTTATGGTGTGATTGCTGTTTAAAACCCCATTGATTGCTTTGTTATGAAGGTGCCCATGCCTCTTCCATTGCCCCTATTGGTACCTGCTGCGTACTACTACTACTACTACCACCAACACCACCAACACCTCCTCCACTCCTCCTCCTACTTCTCCTACAAGTCCTGTCCCGCTATGCCCAAGTGCGTCGCTGGTACCTGAGTTAGGCCCAGAGTCTGCAACTCCATGGCACTGAGTAAAGCTTCAGCTTGCAAGGCCTCCTGTGAGCCAGCAGTAACAGGAGCTTGCATCAGAGCACCACTGACAGCAGCGGCAGCCATCGGGGCCTGGAAGCCTGCTCGCTGTTCTGGACTGAACTGCACTGCGTACTGCAATATGTGGTGGTGATGAATGAAGGGTTAAAGGAGGGGGAGGGTGTCTGCTCTGTATCCCTCTCCCTGGCCCTTTCTTCCAGTTTGAGGATAAACACAGTCTGCAAGTGTTGTCCTCCAAAATCCAGACAAAACTTCAGTTCTCCAGTTTGGTTTTTAATGCTTCCTCTGATCCCACGCTGCCCTCTGCTTGTGGAGTGGAGTAATGACTTTGGGCTGAGAACTGTTGCAGTAAATGCTAATTAATGCTGCTGTTGCCATTCCGGGTTTTAAGACACTTTCAAGAGGAGCAACTAAGACGATCTGCTCATAAGCGACAACCCTTGGGCTTTTGTTTTGCTTTTTCTGTTTTTGTTGGACAACTTTGTGGATAAGACAATAATCTGTGGATGTGACACATCTGGAAAGCTGGTTTTGTTATGCCACCACCTATCATCTGCCTTGACAGAATGGCACACCTTTCAAATGAGACTCAGATTGAGCTAAGATTATGACTGTTTCCTGAATGATTCCAGTTTAGTAAAGACACAGAGAGACTTTTAAAGACATCTGCACAAGGCCAAGTAATCTGACCACAATGATGCACTTTTTCTGTGGTTGTATTGATCATCTACGCTTGGCTAGGAAGGGTGGATCTGATCCACAAACTGCTGCCTGTTCTTTCCCTACAGTGAGCACCAGCGTGACTCAGTGGATGTCTCACCATGAGTTTGTGATAGCCTCTCTTTACTGTGGACCTCGCAGATGGACTACTGCGGTTGTTGCTGTTACGTATTTATTTATGTATCCATCTCTTCGCTACACCCACAGCTTGGCCCTGGTATTTTTTTTTCTTGTTGCATGATTTCATGTGAGTGTGTGGGGGGAGTCATGCTAGCACTGCTATGAGCCCTCTGACGTTAACTACATCCGTGGATTGCAGTTTAACAAAGACTGGATTATTTTTTTTTTCCATCTTTATTCCTGTTAAGAGACTTGATTCTGATCTTCTATGCTGTGAGCTTTCAAAACAAGTGTAAGACTCTTTCTGCATACTTCATGGAAACCTCAGTGGTAAAAAGGAGCTGGAAGGCCTCACAGACAATCTGGGGTTATCATGTTGAAAATCCCATTTTCTCCCAAGTATCCAAGGGGAATGAAGAATATATAAGCACCAATGAAAATGAGACACTAGCCTCAAGCTGCATTTTTCTTAACAAAAGACTCATCAGATGTACGTCACAGATCCTGGACTCTAACAAAGTAAACCTGCATCCCCCCCCCCCCCCCCCCCACAAACCCACAACAACCACCACACACCACCCCCCCCCCCCCACCCCCCCC
>VURO01001702.1:53587-85373 GCA_015108175.1 Pelvicachromis taeniatus
TCGTGACTGTGTGACCAGCAGTCAGACAAGAAAAGTCCTCCCCAGAAAAAAAGTCCAATCTGGTGATCAGTTCCTGCCTGGTGGCTAATCTGCACTCTCAAATCGAGCCTTGCCCTCACTTCTCTGCCTTCTCTGATTGGATCCTTGTTGCCTAGATACAGTGCACACTGTCGTGAGGTTGGGCCAGTAAGGAATCAGGTGTTAAATGGTACCAGGAAATGACTTGTCATTATACCTCTATTTAAAAATGTGTAAATATTAGACAGGAGTTAGTGTATAAATATTTTTTTCCTCCTCTCTTGTATTTTAGTCCAAAATTTTGGAACTGTCATATGTACTGCAGTTCAATTTGATATGTTTACGTCAAGCCGAGAGTGCTCTATATACATTTAAACGCAGACTGTGGCTCTGCAATAGCCTTTTGTTAATATGATGCATTCTTTAAGGTGAATTACAACTGCAGTATTGATAGTTCTACTACAGATTAGCAAGTCTTCAGCACTCAGTTTTCCACCTCTGCTCATTAGCGCTAATATTTAATATCATCATTCAATTACATCACTTGACTCAGCTACATACCATTACCTTAATGCTTATTGAGTGCATTAGCAGCATCAGCACCCTGTGAATGCAGAATAATGGTTTCTCTGAACCTTGTGTTAGATTCTGTGTTCAGAAAAAAACAAACAAGTTCAAACCATTCAAATTTGCAACCACAAGAGGGCAAATTAAATATACTCTTAAATATTTGCATTTGTTTTTTTTCCTACCTGCACACTGCAAAATATCTAGCTATAATTAAGTAATACAGTGCTGTGAAAAACACAGAACAGTCATGTTTCCCTCAGCACGAAATGGAAATGGAATTAATTACACTGTCAGGAACTTACTAGCCACTTCATACGGCTTATTGAGGAAGCTGAGTAAAGGTCCAGCACTTCCTGCAATCTACTGATCAAAACCTGAAACATGGCCAAAACTCTTTTAAATCTAAATCGTTGATTTGAATGTGTTCGCTCTGTCAGGACCATAGTTGGGTTTGTGTGGAAAATGTACAGTCCTGTCAGCTGTTATCATAATGAAACATATTTGTAATGTGTTTCTTATTGTAATAATCTACTGTTAGACATTTTTACATATGGAAAACAGTCTAAAACATTTACGAGAACTAAAGAATTTTGCATATAGAATGCTAGTAAAAATGATGACTTTACATACTTTTACATTCACTTATTATCGCTACTAAAGTAAGGTGAGCTCTCTCTCATCACATCAGCAGTAGTGTGTGTAAAGTTAGGAAGCCTCTGAAGAGCCACCTTCACAACTTTGCCACAGTATGTGTTGTTGTCACCAAGTTTTTTTTTGGTGTCTGAGGAATTGTCTTAGTCCACTCAGACTTACTTGTGATTTTAATCTGCAGATAGACAAGATCTTGTAGCCCTACTTGTGTCCTAATACTGATCATGTATTAGGACACAAACACATGTAGAAGTGAAGAAGCATAAAGGTTTATCTCAGCGGCTCTGAGCAGAGGTGGATGATAGAAATGTGTCTGGAGCCTCCTGGTATGAACCAGAGATCTCTTATTTTTAATGTAATGCAATTAGAGCCTCCGGGCTTCTGTTACTTTAACCCCCCGTCCCCCCACCCCTCCTCCACTTTTCCTGTTTCACCTCCTCTCTGTTGATGCCTGGTTGGGTCTGGACTCTCGGTTCTCATCTCACCCCACACCCATGGGGTTTCTGTATGTTCTCTTTCTGTCTCTCTCTCTTTCCAGAGCACCACCCCTAAGGCTTTTGCTGCTCGCAAGATATCCCTGACCAGTAAGTATACCAGTTATATTGTTTTTCCTGGACTCCTGGACCAGAAACCTTAAACGTGTTACAGAATACATGACGGTAGCGTCAGCAGGACTTAAAGTGAAATACACTTTTGTCTGCGGTGTACTTGCTTGAACAAGATGACAAAAGTAAACTCTGTGTATTAACATCTAATCAGGGAAAACACTACAGTACACGTTTCCTTTTTATTTCAACATAATACCTGCTTATACTTGGACTCGACTAGCATAGCTCCTTCAATTTATCCTACATCGCTCTTCTGTTTATCCACTTTCAAACTGATGGGAACTTCTTCCAATTGGCTGCCCCTCAGCTGGCCTCCTCAGTCAATCAAAACTTTATTTTGATATCTGTTTTCATACAATAAAGATGTAACTCAAAGTGCTGTACACATTAAAAGCAGAAAATAAAATGAAATACACATACATCGCCTTCTCTGCACTTTCTCATCAATCCTCCTACACACCCACATCTACACATTAGACACCCACCTATTGTACAGAGAAGAAAAAAATAAGTAAGGTAAATATAAAGGCAGCTAAGGTGAAATACTAGGCATAAATGTTATAAAAGTGGAATAAACATGTAATAAAATAATGCAATGAAAATATAAATAAATGAAAAATAAAATAACTACAAAACCTTAACCAGCCGTGCTTAAAAGGAAGGTCTTGAGTTTGGTATTAAACATCTCAACAGTTTCAGCAGCCCTCGGGTCATCAGTTCCATAAACCTGGAGCATAATAACTGAAAAGATGCCTCTCCGTGAGTCTTAGTTCTAATTTTAGGGAGTCTCCTAGCAGAGGACCTGAGGGCTCTGGAGAGTTTGTAGTATAAAAGTAAATCAGAAAGATAAGTCTTAAAAAAACAGTTAAAGGATCTTTAAATCTTCCGGCTGAACCTGGTGATTGTGAGCACCGCTACATCGCCATGCAGGTGTGGACACTGGGAAAAAAAGAAAGAAGCTAACCGTTCTTTACATGTTTGAGCATGACTGCCGTCCTGATTATGAGTGTGCACTGATTACTAAGACTGTGTCGGATATTACACTCATAGCCTGCTTATTATGGGACCTGAAAGCAGACTTAGTCTTTCCATCAGAAGACAGATTTTATAAAAAAAATTTTAATGTGCATGTGAAAAATGTGTCAGATGTCAGCAGATAAAGATCCTGCCAGGAAATACAGAAGGAAACATAGCACGTATGGTGTTCTGCTGTCACCAAACTCTTATACTGTATCTCCCTGCACTGTTGGTTATTTGTAGTGGCCTGTAATAAGGGCCAAAACAACCGTCCAAAACCCCAGATTTAGTCCATACCACAAAAAAACACCACACTCGATCACTTGATTGCGATTGGATCATATACCAAAAATAAATGTAGTTGTCATCTGTTTCCACCTCACTTGTTACATGAACAGACTTTAAATAGTACAGCTTTTGATTGAGGAAATCTGCACTGACGTCAGTCGGAAAAACATAGGAGTCGGCATTTACCTCAGTGACTGAAACTTTGGCCATACTTGAAATGAACAGCTGATGAAACTCTGTTATATCGTGGAGATGAGACAGCTGCTCCTCTGACTGCAGTGTGTGCTGTACACTAATGAATTTAGTCTCAGTTGGATCATAGCGTTGGTGGTATTAAAACAAAATGACATCTTTTGTTTTCCATTCACGCCTAATAGCTCTGGTAGCAGCACAGTGATTCAGAAATGATAATGAAATGAAATGTTGTGCTAGTTTGACTCACAGCTGGTTTAAAAATGAAAAATAAAAAAAATCCTCACTAGTTTCTCCAATTTCAACATGCTGCAGCACGAATACTGTCCTTGCTTGCTGCCTCAGAAGTGCACTTCACCTTTATCCACTACAGGATTCCTAGTTCTCCTCTTTGAAAAGTGCTGCCCATTAGCTCTGTGTTAGGAGAAGGCAGGTGTTCAGAGGCTTTCTAGCAGACTGTCTGCTGATGCAAGCCAAAACAAAAATGGTACAGTATTAAAATATTGTTAAGGAAATTATTTAATCTCTCAATTACATTTCTGAATTTCGTCCTAAATTACTTACTGCCACCCTTGCCACAACAATTTGGGTAAAAGCATTTAGGTAATCATTGCTGCTTTCAGTCTGAGCTTGCAGTAACTTGTCAGTGAAATCCTTTTCACCAGAAGCCAAATTGCTCACTTCCATAATGATAAATTACTTTTTTTTTCTCCCCCCAACTCCTGCAGGCAGTAAGACTTCTCCCGCCACCACAGACGGAGGAGCAGGAGAGACTGAGACGGGAACCGCAGCAGGGAGGAAGAGGCGATGGGGCTCCAGCACGGCCGTCACTGCTAAGAAGCCCTCCATCAGCATTACAACGGACTCCCTGAAGGTACCAACACAGCACAGGGACAAGCATCTGGCATCCAACTGATGGTAGAAAAGTGAAGGTTATAAAAGTTGTAGTAAGAAAAAAAGTTTCTGATTAAAGTGAGGCTTTTTTTTCTGGCTCTGGATCAAGATTTACATGATCATTCTTGTTCAAAGCGAAGACACACACCCAGCATTTCTGACATTGTGATGACTTATTTTAGGAAGATTTTCGTTTTAAATTGGAAAGAGTGATTTATCGTGATTTGTTCTTATTGTTTTGATTTGGTTGAAGCTTCACCTACATTTTACACTCAACCGCTGCTGTGAGGTTTGTCATATTACATAATAACTGTGTAAGGAAATGGAACTTTGTTTAGAATATGTAAGAAGCTGACAGATGTTTCGACATTAACATATTTCTTTCTCTCTTTTCTCCTGTCCACATCTCTTCGCTTCAGTCTTTGATCCCAGATATCAAAGTGAACCAGGAGGCAGTCGTGGAGCTTCACCCAGAGGAGCTGCAGTTGTCTGGTGATGAGGAGAACCCAGATGCCAGCAGGAGTGACCCGGACAAAGGCCTCAAGATCCGGCGCACCGTCACACAGGTAAGGGAAAGCCTATAGGTGGTGTTGAGTGAAATACTTTGAAAACTAGAAGGCTTATCTTCATGTTCCTGTTTTGTTTTGGGGGGGGGTTCCCTCCAGGTTGTCCCAGGTAGCAGCCAGGAGAATGGACAGACAAAAGAAGAAGAAGAAGAGGTGGAGAAAATGGAGAGGGAGAAGCCACGCCGGACTTCCAGAGACAACAGGAAGAGCAGTCTTTCCGAGGACGCCCCAGAAACACAGACGTCTGTCAGCCTCGACGGAGAAGCAAAGAAAGGTGAAAGTTTGTGGTTCTTAATTGCTTTAATTAATTGCTACCTCCACCTTTCCATCATGCCTGTGGCAACATTCCAGTGAGTTCCTCTCATTCTCCCTTCCTCTTTCTCATTTTCCCCCCCAGTTACTCCTAGCGACAGCCTGGTGCGTCGCTCCATAAGTCAGCAGAAGTCCGGTGTGTCCGTCACAATCGATGATCCAGTCCGCACAACCAGGCAGCCCTCGCCGCCTCGTGGAAAAGTGTCAAACGTCATCCATGTGACAAACCTGGTGGGTTTGTAACTCACTGTGTTACCACACACACACCTCTCCAAGTCTGTTTAAAATTCCCCTCTTAATCATGTCTGTTTATACCAGGTTCAAGTGTTAAACTTTTGTACAGTTTTCCATGAATGGGATATATTGTATTGATGCCAGTGTTAATCACATGATCATCACCGTCTTTCCCATAATTACAGACGGGACTGCTTACCCAGGTGTTACGGTTGTAGTCAGGCATCAGCTTAAGTCAGGGGCACAGAGCATGACTAAACGGACTGTGACAAGACTAGACATTACACATTTAATCACTGCCATTTGGAGATTTTTGTTGCTTGCGTCATATGTGGGTTATATGTCGGTCACCTGGACTCAGAAGGTCTTACACTTTAGAAACACAGGAGCTGACGATGTAAGCGGGCGTCAAACCTGGAAATGTCCGTCTTTGATCCTTAAGTGGGGAAAAAATATGCTGTTTGGCCTGATGGTGGCACTAGAGGAGAACATTACCTAAATTCAAAAGGGTTATTGTCTGAGCTGTGACCTTAAGGCATGTCCCTGTTTAATATGCTGCAGCTTTAATCTGTAATACATCTGAAAGTGGTGAAAATACAATTACATTTCATACAATACTTTAAAAAAAAATTGGTCAGGCTCTTCTAGTGAGGAAGCTCATTTCTTTACCAGACCGCCATCATCGTCTGTCTTCCAGTCTGACTCCTTTTTTTTTTTCTGGTGGCTGGCCTTTTTTTCCAACAGGTGCGACCTTTCACCCTGGGCCAGCTGAAGGAGCTGCTGAACCGTACAGGCAGTGTGGTGGAAGAGGGCTTTTGGATCGACAAGATAAAGTCTCACTGCTATGTCACAGTAAGTACTTCCAAATAAACAGTTTCACTGCATCAGGAGTGGATGCATGAGTTTAACAAGCTACCTATGGAATTATGCAGGGGTCAGTTTACTCTGCTGGCTCAGTTTCTAAAGTATATTGTTTCCTAGTCGAAGTCTGACAAACGGCTCGAGTACATTTTTGCAAATATATGTTAGAAAATTCAACAAGGAGCATTTGCATAATATTTTTGACCTCTGCATTCTCATCCATCTGCTTCCATCTGTTCGTGCCGCTGTCTGTTTTCACAGCTTGTGTTGGCTGAGATGTGATTGCGCTGTTTTCTCTGTTTCCTTTCCTCCTGCCCTCGTAGTACATTACAACAGATGAGGCTGTCGCTACAAGAGCTGCCCTCCACGGAGTCAAGTGGCCTACGAGCAATCCCAAGGTCCTCAGTGTGGACTTCTGTGAGCAGGCTGAGGTAATAACAAGCCAGAAATGCCACAAATAAAATTGCACTGCTTTCAGCATACACAAAACTTCAAGCCTTCACAGCAGGTGGTGGTGGGGACCGTCGAGCCTTAACATGGTTTGAGTTAATTTTATTATAGTTGATAATTTTTCTGCTACTTTTAATGTGCGAGGGAAACTAGGGCTTCATTATTACCTCTTCCTTAACTTCTAGTGAGTAGAAATAACTGGACCTCCTTTGTTGCAGTCTAATATTGAGGTTTTTTTAACTACACCTTTGTGCGCATTTAATAATTTCTCCACAGCTGCTCTTTAACCTGCCTGCTCATCTTTTATCTTTTCAAACAGCTGGACTTTCACAAAGGTGTCCTGAAGCCAGAGAAAGAGGAGGATCCTGTTCCCCAGCCCGCTGCCCCGCCGACCCGGCTGCCCCCTCTGATGCCTGAGCGAGACAGAGAACGTGACAGGGACAGAGATAGGGAACGTGAGCGCGAACGTGAGCGAGAAAGAGGAGTACGGGATCTGTGGGCAGAGCGAGAAAGGGAAATGCAGCGCCGAGAAAGGGCGCGAGGAGAGCGGGAATGGGACCGGGATAAGGTGCGGGAATTTGCAAGGCCGGGAGAGGATGGACGACGATCTAGATCCAGAGACCGAGACAGAAAGAGGAGAGAGAGGGCCAAGAGCAAGGAGAGGAAGACTGACAAGAAGGGTAAGACAACTCTAATAGAGTGATATCACAGTAGGGGGAGATCTGGGGAGATAAACCCTGAATACACCGTAAAATCATAACAACAGTCTCAAAGGACAATCAGGCAACCAGCTTTGAGCAAGCACTTGGCAACAGTGAGAAGGAAAAACTCCCTTTTAACAGGAAGAAACCTCCGGCAGATTCAGGTTCAGGGAGGGTTAGCCATCTGTCGCTACCGGTTGAGGTGAAAGGAAGAAGACGGGACAAAAGACACACTGAAAGATAGCCAGAGATTAACAATAACCAATGATTAAAAGCAGAGTGATGTATAAACACAGAGAGTGAAAAAGAAACTTGGTGCATCATGGGAAATTGCCAGGAGCCTTTGCTGTTTTATGAAAAAAGGAAAGTTTTAAGCCTAATCTTGACATTAGAGATGGTGTCTGTCTCCTGAATCCAAACTGGGAGCTGGTTCCGCAGAAGAAGGGCCTGAAAGCTGAAGGCTCTGCCTCCCATTCTACTTTTAATCAAATCTGAAGCTGCACGATTTGGCAGAGTAACTAAGATTTTGTTCCCGGTGAGCTCTTTATTCAAATGCAATACCCAAAGTTGATAAATACAAGCAACCTCACATCCCCCAACTGTGCACCAGTGTTTGCTGTGTGGTCCGTGAGTCACAGCTTTAATCATAATGTATATTTGCACTCAGGTTTCCATGTGTAAGAGCTTGTTTCTGTTTCCTCACTGACAGAGAAGGCAGATGAACCTCCAGCCAAACTGTTAGACGACTTGTTCCTCAAGACCAAAACAGCTCCATGTATATACTGGCTTCCCCTCACTGAGGAGCAGGTCGGTCCTCCACCTGTTGACATTTAGTGTCGAGTGACTGGTGTGGTTGTACCTGTACCTGAACAGTGCTGTATGTGTGTGCCCCCCCTCAGGTGGCGCAGAGGCTTTTGGATCGCACGGAGCGGCAAAAGGAACGCGAGCGAAGGCACAAGGAGCAACAAGAGGAGGAGAAGAAACGTGAGGAGGAGAAGGAGAGGCCGAAGGGCCGGGAGAAAGATGGCAGTGTGGCAACAAGCGGCGGAGCAGCTGGGCGAGGAGCTGACGGAGACAGAGAGCGAGAGCGGGGCCGAGATCGAGAGGGGGACAAGAAGAGGGACGGCAGCCACCGGCCCCGACGACCTTCGCCGGGTGCTGCTGGTGGACGTCGGTCTCGTAGTCGGAGCAACCCGAGGGACAGGCGCCGCTGAGGGACCGACGGAGGCTGCAGGGAAAGCTGGAGAGGGCAGCAGTGTAGCTGAGGACGCAGCAGGCGGGCACTGGCAGGGGTGTTTCGGTGTCTGTTCCTCCCCTGCCTGCCCCCACTGCGCTTGAATTCGTCCACTATGACGCCAGCGTTGTCTTCCACACTTCTGCCACCCACCCCACCCTCCATCTTTTTAACGATTTCCTTTGCAGAAACATGACGGTTCATCACGCTCTCCTCCATTCTCTTTCCGTCTTCCAGCAGAACACCGGCTCCTTCCTCCTGTAGAGAGCAGCGTTTCCTCCTCGTCTCCGTTTCAGTGCTGTCGGTTCTCGTTTGGTTGAAGAAAAGAAGAAGGGCGGTTGTTTTCTGGCTCCCCTCTTCATTTTTTGTTGTCCCACTGAGGTTTTGGGAGCCTGCCTCTTTATTTTAGTTCTGCGGGTGCAGAGTTCCTTCCTCCTCAGCCCTGTAATAAAATCAGTCCAAAATAGATCCCTGACCTTCACATATTTTCTAGGATCAGTTTTAATGTTCTCTTCTTCAGCACAAACAATTTTCTTTGTTTTGTTTTTTTATGTACCTTCATGGGCGACCTTTGTCAATATAAGTTAATTTTGTTTTCTTGGAAATTTGATGAATCATGTTTATTTCTTCAGCCTTTGAAGGCTTGTTGTGCGAGTGGTCTCGACACTGCGACAGTACAGTGTTAGAAAGAGATGTGGCATTATGCCTGACTTTCTTTTGTTGGATGAGAAGGAGAGAATATTATACTCCCAACAATTACGGGAAGCTGACCTTTCCTGCACTGATGTCTATTTGAAAACGCCTCCTCTGACCCTTTGATCTTATATTTAAGAGGAGGTGAAAATAAAAAATCTTTATCTTCTAATAGAGCAATGGTTAGAATTTTTAAAATGTCTTTTTTTTTTCATTTAAAACTGATTTTGTTGCTTTGTCCTCCAAGTGCTGAATGTACCAAGAATTAAAAAAAAAAAATATGAATAAAGTTTAATTGGTTATCACATTGTCTGCTTGGATGTTTTTGTTTACATGGATCACTTACCTGGAGTAGCTTTGCATGATTCACAGTTAAAACTAATCCTTATTTAATCTCATATTGAACCACTCTGTTCGCCTTGACTGAAACATGCTGTTTAGCTCCCTTCTATTCTAATGAGTAGTTGCTTCCTGCAAACAGATGTGATCAGCAGCTGAGGTGATGCTCAATGAGCAGCAGTGTGGCTTCATGCTGAAAGACCTATACAGATGTGATATTTGCTTTGAGAGGTCAGGTAGTCTTTGTTAACGCTAACTGCAGATGACATTATAATCTGTTAGCAAGTGGAGGTATGCACCAGAAAGAAGCAAGACAGAATACGTGTGTGAATGAGAGGCAGAGACCGGTTTACACCTGTAGAGGGAGTGAAGGTGGAGTCAATCATCCAAAGCTATGGACAGTCCACGACGGAGGTGGAGTGGGTGTAGACGAGTGTCAGGGGTGACTTGTGACAAGGTTTACAAGATGGTAATGAGACCTGCTATAATATATGGTCAGTGTCATTGTCTCCTGACAAAAAGACAGGAGGCCAAGCTGGAGGTGTTAACATTTTCACTGATAGTGAGCAGAATGGACCGGAGGGGTGAGCGGTTTGAAGACCGTTAGCTTGAGATGGTTTAGATATGTGCAGAGGAGAGTGGACATGTGGGACAAAGGATGCGAAAAGAGGAATACCTCAAAGGAGGTTCAGGATACTACAGATGGGGGGAGATGGAGGCAGATGATCCACTGTGGTGACCCCGACAGGTAGCAGCCAAAACGGTATACACAAAACAAAGCATGATGAATCCTCTTTAAATTTTGATCTAGCTACACAATCTGTATGAGCAGAGAAAATATTTATTACAACATAATCATTGCAGGAAATGTTTTTTCCAACTTGTACAGATTCACGTAACAAATCTCTTACAGTGAAGTCAAATTTAAGTGCAAAACTTCTGATAGCAATAATGTATGTACAAAAAAATCCCTCATTTCTCTACAGCAAACAGTAGCCACGTTAGGGTAAAGAATTTTTAAAAAGCAGTAGTTTTCCTGTTCCCTTTTAAGTGTTGTACAGTAATAGTACAAGAAGTACAGCAGGCAGTACGTGTGGCAATCAGAAACTGAGCCAAGTCAGACAAAATAAAGGTGAAGTGTGAGAACGTCTCAATCTCAGCAGGTTTGTTGTAATGAAAGAGCGAAGGGGGGGGACACAGCATATTAAGACCAGCTTTTACATAAAAATACATCTACAGCTGCATAGAGGCCGATCAGTGTGTGTTGTGAGTGGGGATGTTATGTGTGGCGCACACTCTGTTCACGTGGCACGAGTGGCAGAGGAGGTGCGAGTCCAGAGGGAAGCACTGCGAGCCGGGCTTATCGGAGAGCTGCTTGCCGCACTCCTGAGGGAGAAAGACAGGAGACGGGGGGAGGTCAGCTGTGGGTTCGCTTCAAAACAAAGTCAGAAACGTAAATTCGTCTGCTGGCTGCAGGTCACTTACCTCACAGTGGTAGCACTCAAAGTGGTAGTCTTTGTTCATAGACACGACCCTGAGGATGTCTTCACTGCCCTGAAACAGCAAATGGAAGTCAGCAGAGCCACGTTTACAGCGCTTTCCTGCCTGTTCTATGTCATGCCGCTGTTTAAAGTTTGGAAAACTGCCCAAAACGAAGTCAATTGTGAACAAAGTCTCTCCTAAGTCATGCTAATTCCTTGCTGTGGGACAGATTCTGGTTCAAACATACACAGCTGAATCCAAAGTGTTGTGACACGGCAGCTTTTAGAGGGCAGTGTCTACACTTGTGGTTCATGAATGCAAGCCACAGCTCATTTTTTTAACCAGGCCAGCTGACCAGTCAGAGCAGCCGGGGCCTTCTAGGAGGGAAGACTTAACTAGACGGGAGCTTAAGTGGTAGGAAGAGGAACAGTACGAGACTGGTCAGCATTACTCACCTCAGTAGGCAAGATGGGTTGTAAACAGGCAGCGCACTTTGGGGCAAAAGTCCTGCAGTGAGACACAGGAGCGGTTAGGTTATTTTTTAGCAGCAGAACAGTCTGCAAAATGTTAAACTTCATAACATCTTCGGTACAGAACAGCTGAAGCTCTCATAGCAGGGGTGTCAAACATAGGGGCCAGGATTGGACAAGCAGAGGCTCCAGTCTGACCCACCAGACGGCTTTAGAAAATGTGAAGGAGGGCTTTTAAATGTATTTTAATACGTTTTACAGCTTTTTCTGCTAATAAAGACCCCACCCCAAAGTCATCCATACTACACAAGAGCAATGAAGTCATAAATAAATGATTAGATGACAGAAAAGCCTGTAAAACCTGTAAAAACAGGAACCTGAGTACAGGTCTGCTTCTTCTTTGTTGCTGCTTTATAGGACTGTCTAGAGGACATTTCAGTGTTTTGTGTTGCAGGTGCATTGCTCACTTGTTGTAGTCTGCGACGCAGTAAATTTTGCTGTGTTGGTCAACAGTAAAAGGCACCCCATCCAGAGCCTTGGAGCACACCACACAGCGGAAACAACCGGGATGGTACGAGTTCCCAAGAGCCTGCAGGATCTGAGGGTGAGAACAACCAGATCTAAGATTTAAGTTAAAAAAAACAAAGAGATCACTGGATAAGGAGCCACCAACTGCAGGGGAGTGGTTGGCTATTGTGAAGGATATTTATGACATGGAAATACTTGTGTTTTTCCTGAGTATGTGTGTGTATGAACGGTGTGCATAAAGGGAACATAGAAAATGGTGCTAGTTTGACTTTTTCTAGTCTTCCATTTCTTCTTTCTCCAACGAAAGCAAAGTTTTGATGTAGTCCATCCAGCTTTGAGGATATCTTCCTCCTCTTGAGTATAATGGAATCAAAAGCAAACATGTGTCTGACCAGAAATCACAATCTGGTTGCTCAAAAAACAAATACAAACCTTGAAGCGGTTCTGAATATTTTCACATAGCAGTGATTCCCCCCCCACCCCCCACCAGTCAAAAGGCTCACACAGCCAACTAAACAGTACAGACATCCTGTCACTGCTCTCTACTCCAGCTCCCTTTGCAAACTGATAGCAGGTGTAGTTCTCCTTTTTAGCCTGAAGTTACATTTTCTAGCTACTTGGGGAAACGGCTTCCTGTTAAAGGTGAGTTTTTTGTCCCCACTGTTGTCAGTCCCATGCACATAGATGATTACTGGTTTTCTCTCTGTAAAGCATTAGTTTAGTCTTGAGTGATTTGGTGCTATATTTAAAAAGTAAAGGGGGAGGGGGGACTTCCCATAAAGCCAAAAAGAGCATCAGACTCAGGTAATAACAGGTTTAGCATTACCACGCTGTCCTGCCAACATCCTCCACTTTCAATCAGTAATCCAGCAGAGGCCAGACAGCGTTCAACGAGAGACAAAAGTATAAACTTTATTAACTTGAACGTTATACTTTAAGCAGCAGTGTTTCCAATTAAGCTTCCGAGTCCTGCAGGAATGCATTTTCCCCCTCTCAACACTGTTGCACCAACAAGTTATCGAGCCGCTGATGCAGAAAATAATGCCTGTGGATCACAGACACAGTGACAGCCTGCTATTTATATTATGGGTATTATGTGGTTCAAATATGGTGAAAAGTTTTAAGATAATCACTGCAGAGCCATTTCTTTCCCCTTTATCAAAAAACCCAAGGCAAACATTCCAGTGAAAATCTGCCGTGGGAAACCAACGAGCAGCCAACAGAAGAACGTCACTGAATTTCTCTACCCTCCGAGGGATTCTTCAAAGACATTATGGGAAACGTTGGATGTAAATAACTAAAAGGAAGGTTAAAGATTAGAGCGTTTCTTCTTTGTTCTTCCAAATGTTTGGACGAGTATTTGGTGTACTGGTTCTCACACACTCATACACACACACACACAGCCCTCACCTGTTCGAGAATAAGGTGGCCACACACGCTACACTTCTCTGCAGCTGCCTGGAATCCTGAAAACTGTAATTAAAACAAAGAGATTACTAATATCGCAACCTCAATCCCCCCTCAAACCGACTCCGAGCATGTCTGAGTGTGTTTGTGTGCGAGAGGCGGATGACAAAACACGCCTCGGCCTCGACTCTTACCATATAATCCTCTTTACAGTACACAGAGCCGTTGACATTGTAGAAGTCCTTGTTTCTCAGGGTGCGTCCTGTAGAGGGGGCAGAGGTGACTCAGCATAATAAAATCGGCACATTTTTGTGGTAAACGCTTCAAAGAGGGCGTTTGCAGAAGGTGTGGCGGAGGCACAAATTCATCATTAAGCCTGATCATCACTGCTGTGTTTGGTCAGGTGTGTGTGTGTGTGTGGGTCTGTGTGTGTGGGTGGGGGGAGGCCGTACTCACCGCAGGACACGCAGGTGAAGCAGCGAGTGTGATAGAGGTTGTCCAGAGCCTGGCAGGCATTATCCGCCCCATACACTCCTTTCCCACACTTCACGCAGGTTCCTGCCGGGACACAAACGCGCATTTAGTCGGGAGCAATGGCTCGGCGGGGGCTCTCAGCGCTCTGTTTACGACGCATTCCTGGAGAATGTGTCTGAAATCCAACTCCACACAAAGTGTCAACACTTGTAAATCCTCTCGTTCGCACCACCTAGGGGATTTTCACACAGTTAAAACCCCGTTACCCATGCCAGCCTGTTTGCTCATCCACTCATGAGTGTCTGCCGAGCCTCTCTGTTATTAAAGGGAAACTACGCTGGATCTGACTTCTTGGCAGCTTTTCCAGAACATAGACGACTCTTTCTTCTGGAGTTGGGAGATCGTGGCCTGCCTTTAAATTTAAACTTAAACACCCCCCCCACGTTTAGAGCAATTTGGAGATTTAACATCATAGCCCTTTTTTTCCCCCTCCCCCTGTCATGTCGGGGGCCAAAACTACAAAGCAAGCAATGATAAAATGAATAGAAATTAACACTTGTGCAGTTTTCTTTAAATTGTTGGCCAGTGGCAATGAAACAAGAAGCTTATGTGGCATTTTTTGGGGTGAAATACCGATGATAACCGAGCATATCCCCCCCCCAAAAAAGAAATGCAAGTAATCAGTTTTACTTCTGTGAAAAAGTTTCAAAAACTCAGCCCGCTTGTCTCCAACCTTGTTCCACAATCAGATGTAAAGTGGAAATGTGGCAGCCCGAGCATCACTCTTTCTGTGATCCATTTAAGGTTTGGTCTGAGCCCCCACCCCACCCCACCCACGCCACCCCTCCTTCTCCTTTCTAATGTGGCTCAGGGAGTGCCACACAAATCAAGAATTCTTACACCCTGCTGCTGCAAGCTTGGACAGTCCCGCCGATATTTAGGAAGAAGCACAAACCAGTGCCAAAGCCAAAAACCAAAGAGCCGAAACTTTAAATATAAGGTATGAAAACGGCTGCATATAGAAAGAGATGGAAAAGAAAGTTAGCGGGGCTGAAATTACTCACTGAAAAGAAAGAAAAGAGAAGAGTGAATTTAGGGTTTAAAAACAAAGAGTTTTTCCAAAATAAAGCTCCCTAAGGGCACAAGTCAAGTTGAAACCAAAGAAAATGGTGATGGCCAAAGAAAATGACAAATGTCACACTTTTAACGACATCTGATCTCCTTTCCTGACCTAAAACTAATCAACCGACACATCGCATGACTACATTTGTGCGCACACCTTGTTCTTTTCACATTATGAAACAATATAAAATGTTTAAAGTGGACCTGTTAAGCTTATTTCCATTTTGCTTTAATTACAGGACTCTGCTAGAGCAGCTTTGCATGAATCACAGCTCAAAATAATCCTTATTTATCTTATACCGGGCCTCAGTGTAGCCCTTCAGTTCATCTTCTTCCTGCTTTCTTCTGATTGACTGCCCCTCACAAACAGAAGCTTTCTATGCTCTGAGCCACATCCTATTAAAATAAAATAACACCCGCTGAAACGGAGCATTTATAGCAGCCTGAAGCCTGAACTTTTGGCTCACACACTCTCACACATGCTGCCCTCGATGCTGGAAACTCTGAGCATGTTTAAAATGAGCGTGAAACAGTGAAGCTTCAAAGCTACAAAACGACATGTATCCAGTTTACGTGTCTCTTCTTCCATTTTTACTTTCTTTTTTCATTAATATTGGATTTATTTTTTTTAATTTTGTTCAGCTTTACACCTGAACACAGGTGTGTGCTGCTGAGCTGAGCTCAGGGCGTCTGTCTTCACGGCTCAGAGCTTCTGATTCCTCACTAATGGCTGAGAGGAATACAGTATTGTATGTCCCCTCCAGGCACACATACCTGAGCTGAAAAACAGGCTACAGCACACCACCTCTGCACACGCCAAAGCAGCATTACACACACACACACACACACACATATATACACATGACTCACACACACTGCGTTACTGTGGCCTGAAGTCACTCAAAGGAAGGGGGGGGGAGACACACCCTGCCACAGAGAAACAATATGCACACACAGACACACACATATATTCATCTAGCCATCCTAACACACACACACACGCGTGCACACACACACACACACTCTGAGAGAACCGGAGCCCTAATCTTGTGTGACTCACAGTAATGGCTGGAGCTGTGTTTATATGGAAGCATGTAATTTGTGTCTGAATGTTACAGCAGAATTTTGCACTTTAATGGGCGTGTAGATCCGCTGCATTAGCCCTCTGTGCGCACCACCACTGTGGCAAATTGGCAAGATGTGCAAACATCAGCTGACAACAGTGCGTATCTTGTAGTTGGCCGCTTTTCTTTTCTCTCTCTAGTCAAACACGTCTACTTGTCTGCATCTCGGTTTTTGAAGCCTGGCTGATGTGTGCCCCCCCCCCCCTTCCACTCCTTTAATGCTTTGTGTGTTATGACCCTGCATGTCTCTGCAGGTTCTGTGGCACCATCCACCTATCCATACACACTCTTTCAACTATTAATCTGTCCATCCATCCATAAACCCTTTCATTTAGACAGAAACCTGTGATCCGACACCAGGCGTTGAGGATGATGGTAATAACACAGTGAGGGGCGGACGCCGTGGGGATGGATGAGCAGTGAGGCTGCTGGCTCGAGTTAAGGATGTGATTTTATTGTTTTTAAAGTTAAACACAGCTGCCCAATTCCATCTATTCACACTGATTTGCTTCTTGTTACTTTTTGTTTTTAAAAAATTTAAAAAAGGATCTCACCAAAGAACTCCTGCCGGTTTTCCGTTGCCTCTCTCCCAGGCAAAGCTCCTGGCTCCTCCTGAGGTTTGGCCAGCCCTCCTGCTGGCGTGATGCCCGATTTGCCGTGAGGTGTCAGGCCGAGAGCCTGCTCCTTCAGCATCAGGCCCTCCAGCAGCCTGTCGCCCTCCAGAGCAGCATCTCTCAGCAGAAGTCGGGTCAGCTCTTCCTGGTATCGGGTGCCGGGCAGGTCTGAGTATCGGGCCCTCTCTCCCATTGCACCTGGCTCTTTGCCTCGCACGCCCACTTGCTGCTCTTCCCACCAATCTGGAGCTGTCTGATAGCACGTTGCCGCGGGACTCCCAACTGCAGGTGGGTAGGAGTGACGGCTATCGTACAAACCTGAACGCATCCCTGCCTCCAGGTACTGAGTCCAGGCCTCTACGGAGGTCACCCCTGCCCTGCCTGGGACTCCATACCCAGTTGCAGAGCCTCCAGTCTGCACAGACGGGGACTGCTGCTGGGTAGGGAGGCCTCCGGATGCAGAGTAGCGCAAGTCATAGCCGAGGCTGATGCCACTGGTCCGGTTGCTGCTGCAGCGGCTCCCCATGGGGCTCCCACCTCCTCCTCCGCTGGCCGTGCTGGAGGCAAAGCTGGACCTAGGGCTGACCAGCACGGACTCTTGGAAGCTGAAGGATGAGCACGGGCTCAGGGTTGGCCCTGGCGGGTAAAAGAGGCCTCCTCCTCCTACACCTCCTCCACTCATATCAGATGGGCGATGCGGCGGATGAGAGAGGGATGCCGGCCGGGTGCTCTCCCACAGATCGTTGCCCGTGCTCAGCCGCTTGTAGAACAGGGTCTCCTGGAGAGACAAGCGTTTGTGCCGCTCGGGCTCAGAGAGGTAGCCGGGCTCAGCCAGGCCGCCTCTGGGCGCCGATCCATATCCCGCGGTGGCAGGGTACGGTGGAGGGACGGAGAGCGGAGGCGGCTGGGACAGAAGCTGCTGTCGTTGGACCAGCTGCTGAAGCTCCAACGAGTATCGACGATTGAGGGACGCCTTGGAGCCAAATGCTCCCATGGGGTCGCACTCAGGACCCAGGCCGGACTCACGCCTAAGGTGGGAATCTACACCTTCACCCAGGTAGCAGGAAGCCCGCTGCTGAGAGGAGGGACGCCTCAGCGGTGCCAAGGTGGAGGGATGAGGCGGTTGCTCAACATCTGGGGGGATGGTGCCCACCGTAGAGGAAGTAGATGGTGTGGTGAGGAGCTGAGAGGAAGTCATTCCCATGCCTCCTCCTCCTCTCCCACTCACTGGCACACATGGATCACTTGTGGTTGCAGAGGCAAGCGGGAACTGGCCGGGTCTTGCGGGCAAGGCAGCTGCAGAGCTGGGAGCCAACGGCAGACCGCTGCCCCCTCCTCCGCTGCCGCCCGCAGGGACGCCGGCGTTGGCGTTGCTGTTATTGGAGTTGCTGGAGGCGTCGTGCTTTTTCTTCGACACGTTGAATTTCACACTCCCCGAGTCCGTTAGCTTCAGCTTCTCCAGCAGCTTGCTTATCGGTCTGTCCATGATTAAACCTTTCTGTCCTCTCTCACACACACACCTGCCTGGGCAAAGTGAAGTTTTACAGTAACTCACCCCTCTCTCCCTTTTTTAAATGTTACAGAGTACTGCACTCAAATACAGTGTGAGTGGACGTACAGCAGAACAAAGACTGAAATCTACAGCTTTTCCCTTGTGACGGGTAAAATAAAATCTGTAACAAGAAATTAAAAACTGGCCTCAAATCTAGCTTAAAACTACAAAACAAAAACAAAAGCAGGACCCCTTCTATACAGATACAATAAATACAAAAAAGAGCACATAAATAAAAACTTTTAAGACATTACAGGGTGGTTACATGACTCGAGTCCTGTGAGTCACCTGGCTGCCCTCATGTGGTAAATCCACAGGTACAGGTAGGCTGTGGTAAGGAAAAATCCATTGGAGTATAAAAAAAAATTACTAACACAAGTCAATCCAGCCAGGAAACGGGAGAGACAGACATCCAGGAGACTTCTGCGTGGATTTATGATCGCAGAGGGCCTCCTTTGTGGACCCTCATGTGGCTCCACAGCTGCATGGTCTCTGTTTAAAGTTTTTAAAAAGAACACCTAAATACACTCGAGCTAAGTCTCGGGCTTCTATCGTGGATCTCCTCCAGTCTGGGGTTTGAATTTCCTCTTAAAGAAGCACAAAGCGGAGAGAGAGAGAGAGAGAGAGAGAGAGAAAGAGAGAGAGAGGTTCAGCAGGATGCAGGCTATCACCTCTTCATGTGGGTCCAGTGTAGTCGAGAAAAGGAGAAATCCGCTTGTTCGCAGAAAGTCGACTCACCCGATTTCTGCCATTCATTTCAGGGGGAAAAGTTGCTCGGAGAGGGAAAAATAATTACAGAAAAAGCTTTAAGCGAGCCAACGGAAAGCGCACACACCGCACTGGCTTTACACTCCTCCGTCCATCCGCCTGTGCTCGACTCCTTTTATCATTCCCGTTTTCAAAGGAGATATCCTGTTCGGGACTCGCTAGGAAAGCAGCGGGGAAGTTTGGGAAGACAGTAGGAACTGGGGGAAACCGGTGCGCCGTTACACTCGAATCAACCCCCCAGCAGGCCGGTGTAGGACTAAAGGAGCCGCTCGTGATAAATAAAAATCCCTCCCCGTGAGCACTGCACAGTCGACAACTTTGTTTCTTTCTTTCTTCCCCCTAAATAATTACTTACCTCCCCCTCTCTCACAATGCCGTCAGGCTAACGAAAGCGCGACCAAGCTAGTTCCGGTTGTGTTTTTTCAAAATAAACACCCCCCAGACACGTGTTATGTTTTACTAAAGCAAGAGAATAACGGGGTCACCATTGTAGCTTGGGTTTGTCCCACATGCGAAACATTGCATTCTAGTAACGTTTAAGTACAATTGTGTAGTTTACAACACCACAAATTCGGATTTGATAGCCTCCGTTTTGAAGGCCTTAGGTTAACGGCTTTTAGTTTGAAGGCGGAATCTCAACGCAACCGTTACATTGCGTTTGATTGGTGCGTTTGACTTGACGCGTCACTGCTCCCTTTATCAGTCAACGGCGGCTCGTTTCCCCCCACCATGCCGGAACACCTTTCCACCAGACATGACTGTGTCGTCATTCATACGCAAAACTCCCCCAGAAGATAACGCAGCGACACCGTCTCTACACAACTACATACTCAAAATGGAATAAATATTATAAAAATATATATATTAAAAATAAACATATATAACATATTAAAAATAATCAAGCCAAGCTAAAAGTTTTTTTTAAATTAGTTTTAAAGTTTACTGTGACAAAATATTTAAACCGAAATTGTTTCTATTCAGTTTCTGCCTTTTTAAATGAAGACTTCAGCCTCACCCAAGGCCATAGGAACCACTGAGGTAATGTCTGAAGTGGTGGAAGTAGTCATCAGAGTAAGTCAAGGAAGCAGTTCCACAATTCAACACTGCATTTACATTAAAAGCACTGGGCAACAAAATACAATTAAGTCCGTCATATAGCTGTGCTCTCTTTTAATAAAAAGGTTTTTTTTTAAACAATAAGCAGTGATTTATTAAAGTGTAAATATTTTTAGTCTGGCTGCTAGTGATCGGAATCTGCTTTATATACTGCCTAAACATAATAGTCTATTTTATTACTGATTATATAAGTTGCCAAACAGATGTGCTCTTAAACAAAAAGCAACATTTGCCTTAAAAACTTTAGTTAACTTGTATATATTTATTCACCACTGTGGTTTAAATCCACTAAAATTAACTTTTAAAAAAAAACTAAATAATAAGTACAAATTCATTAGGTAGGTGTAGACATCATTATTCTGGCTGGTAGAGTGCCAAGTAGCTTCAGCTATTATACTAAACTATCTCACTTTATATTTATTATGTAAGCTGCCAAAGAGATGTTCTGGTTTAAAAGGTTCAATATTTGCCTTTAAAATGTAGTTAAGTGGTATAAACTTAAAGTGTTATTGTAAGATCATTTTAGCACTGGGGTTTGAGTCCTCTGAAGTCACATGAAGACATTTTCTGGAGGGGGAAAAATTACATTTCAATATAGTAAATAGGACTAAATGCATCCCTACAGGACTATTGCACATGAGGTGGTAAAACAGGGGCATGTGTTCATTCCTGCTTAGCTTCATTTAAATCTTCATTTGTTATTTCATATGTTAGATTATATTGTAATTGGGCTGTTTTTATGTAATCACACTTTCACTGACTTATACACGTGGCTTCAGGAGAAGCAGAAACAGGACCCAGAGCTGGTCCCCCCCACCCCAGGGGCCCCTGAGAGGGTTAACCTGCCCTGAAGCGCTTCTAGCCATTAGGTTAGAGTTTATTGTGATGGAGCTCTGGATACACACGTATTCATGTGGTTGTGGCTTGGCACAAGCTTAAACTGTGAAATGACCACCAAGCCAAACCAACAATATAAACAGTCCTGTTTTCAGAAATACTCTCATTTTGTCTGTGCTCATATAGGCTGACTGTAACCAAACCCACAGGCCTGTGCAGTTTACTGTAGCGCGGGCTGTAAATCCTAATGTTACAAAGCAGTAATGGAAAATGACTACACTGAAGTACACGTTAAGAGCATGTAGACCACTTCGACTTTTACTGTCTACTTCAAAATAAGATTGAAAAACTGCTGGGTTTTTTTCACTCCTTCACTTTAGCTGACACCAATATTTACTATTTCAAATTAAGACTTTCTCTTTTTTTTTGCAACTTCATGCTGTTAAAGCAAAACCAAAAGCACGCAAATTTGCGGGAACAAGCCCCACCTCGGTCTCCCTGCACATTAAAGCATCAACACCGTAATAATAAGCTCTTAGCTTTAAGGATATGCATCCCTAATGTTTCCCAGTTGCTTGTAGTTCATTAAGAAGCCTCTGTTTTGACTCAGAGTGCCTCTCTGGCGCTGTTTAACATTTATAATCATGTGTTGTTGCACATTAGAGTCACAGCAAGTGGAACCCCGTCGTTGAGGCAACGGGCCTACTTTGTTGTACCACCAGCCTGTGGAATGCGCGGAAGGACACGGCGCGGTGAGGCGGCCGGTAAATTTTTTCGGCGTGTCTGAGCTCTCCAAGGACGATACAGAGTAAACATCCCGCTGCTATTTCAGGACTACCCGGCGTTAGTCAGCGCGGATTCCGGCCGATTTGCGGCACTTTAACGGACACACCAAAAAACACAGCAAGCACAAACACTGTATGCGACCCTGCTGCTGTGTTTGCAGGAGGCTCGCAGACCTTTATTTTATTTTTAAATATCTGCCCCTCAGATCTCCTCCACACGGAGCCCATCGCAGCTCCTGCGGTTTTCCCCGGAGTACATTGCAGCAACCTCTGGCAACCTCTGGCGCTCGCCTCACGGCTGCGAGTGGGAACTTGTCTGCAAAGCTAACAGAGAAATTCTTCAGGGCTTAGTGTCGGTGCTGTTCATACAAAAACAGCACTTTGAAGAGCTGCGAGAGCTGCCGTGCTCTGCCGGTAATGTTTACAGGCAGGCCCATCTATCTCCATCACCGTGTGTATAAATCACTCACTATTTGTATTATTTCTTTTTAAAAGGTAGCCGCAAATAGAACAAACACAGCTGCGAGGTGCCACACAGCCTCAAGTTTCTGGCACAAGATCACCAGCTTTTCCCAAATGTTGATTTTGGTGCTTTTATTTAAGTCATTATGAGCAAGACTCAAAAAATGTGGAGATTTAAGCTTATTAGGCCTACATTTTTTTTCCATCAATCCATCCATCCATCCATCCATCCATCCATCCATCCATCCATCCATCCATCCAATTCAATTCAAAAATCCAAAATAAATTCAATTCAGTTCCGATTATTTATTCAGCTCCAAAACGCAACATCAGTCACCCCATGAAGCTTTATACTGTAGGGTAAATGTCCTACTATAATATAAGCAAGAATTGGCAACAGTGGGAAAGAAAAACTCCCTTTTAACCAGGCTCAGGGAGCTGGGGGTGAAAGAAAGAGAAAAATGGCAACACTTACCAAAGCAAACACAAAAGATGAAAGAATATTAAGAATAAACATTGAAAAGTTTAATAAACAATGGTAATCATACACTACCTTAAAATTAGAGGCACAGATAACTAATATAATTGTTCCTTTGATGTTTTGGACACTTTGTTTTCATGGTTTCCTCCTCTTTGTGCTTTAAAGGCCCCAGCTGTGGGTCAGCTGACCTCACATTAAGGCTATAACTTGTGAGGGATCAAAACATCACACACTACAACCTTTTGATCAGCTAAAAAGAACCTGAATAACCTTTACACGATGAACAAACATCTTTAAATTTTAAGATTTCCAGCATTCCATCAGCAGGCGGGATAACCTGCGTCTTCTCTAACATGAAAAACCTGGTTTTTACTGCTCTTATCACATCTGACATGCTAACAATGAATAAATCAGCAAAGCTGTCCTTTGAAAAATCTCACTCCCATTCATTTCCATTATAACCTCATTATAAGTGGCATTGCACTCACTCAAGAAACAGGTGCTCCTCAGACGTGGAGCGCCGCAGGATGACCACAAAGGTCTGACTGGACTGAAGTCGGCGAGTGTGACGGGGATAAAAAGAAATCAGACTGCTAAACATTTCCAGATGTCTGGCTTCATCACCTTTGATATGCCAGCGCCGACCACGCCATCCATAAACTGTGATCACACAAGAAAAGTGTGCTGTAACCAATTTCCCCGGCACATATCTGCACTTCCAGCAAGAAAAGGCACAGGTGCCACATTAAACATAAAGGCTGCGTGGAACCATTAACAACAATATGAACTGCAGCCATTAAAGTTGTTACTTACAGCTGCACCTTTCGTTCACAGGTGGGCAGCGATGGTCACAATGCAAAGGTTTCCAGTTGGATTAACCTGTTAAAGGCCCCACAGGCAGAAAAAAAAGCTGTTGGGCCACTATTTACCCCTCTCCTGTCTGCATTGTTGCCCGTGTGTTCCCACCACAGAGTACACACACCAGACTCCTTAATACACACGTATGGCTGCTTTTTGTGGTCATTTCAAACACGCATAGATTGAGAGATATGCACCATGTGTACATTTTTAACAGTTCTTTTATACATTCGCACATGTTTTAGCAGATTTAGCAGTGCTAATAATGTGAATAAGTCTTTTCTTTCATTTCTTATGCAGCTGTGGAATGAACTGCTGACCCCTTAATCCACATCCTCATGTCTTGCTGCTTGTCAATAAATAAAAACAATCTCAATGACAAAAAGCCATAATATCACATTTTTATTATTACAAATGAGGAAAACGAGGCTTTGTTTATTTTTGAGTAATATATAATATATACTTTCTTCATGAAAACGTTTTTATGCCACTGGGAAAAGAAAACATAATCCACGAGTAAGCAGCTAATAATTTTGATTTAATAACTCAAAATTTCAAATCATTTTCTTACTAGTTAGAGTAAGTTGAAATTTTGAGCTAGTATACATTTTTACTTATGCATGTGTAATAACAAGAACGACAACGTGAGTTACAGGACTTCCGTGTGGGTTTGGCGCCCCCTGGCGGTAGACTCAAAATTGTGCAGGCAACATGGCGGCACCCGTAAGGACGTTGTGCTGCTCAGGTGAGACAGAGGTTATCCTCACATACTTCCCTGTTTGTGTGTAGTCGGTTTCACCGCTGAAGCGGAGTGTGGTAGCTGTAATAACTTGTTTTTATCAGGCTCGCTGCCCGTGCGAGTAGCCGGCGTGAACGCGGTGATGTTGACGAACAAAGCTAACGCTAATGCTAACAGTGTGTGCGTACCTGCTCGTAAACGCCACATATCTAATTAAACAGCCTCGTGTAGGTGACTGTTTGTGTGTGATGCTGTTTTCAGTGCTGAGGTACTCGAGCAGACAGTTCAGCACGACGTGTGGAGTCCAGGCTGGAGTGAAGTGGAGGAAAGAGTGAGTTCACTGTCATTTAAATAAGGATTTCAGCTGTTTGAAAACTTTAATTAAAACCTTTAGACACCCACACAGCAGCCTCACAGGCAGGAGTGAGTGGTCGTCAGCAGCAGCTTCATTATAACACACAAAGTTTGCACTCACAGCATCACAACAGCATGAAGTCTATGAGGAGAAATGCAGATGTTTCATCTTTTCTTTGAATTTAAGAAGCTGGGATGGAGTCATGTTAAATGTGCAACAGCTGAAAACCATTTAAAACTAGACTGTGCAGGTTTATTGACGTGTATGTGTGTGTGTGTGTTTTCTTGCAGACATGGACTTGCTAGAAGCGGCACAGAGTATGGGCCTCTGACAGATCTGCCTGATTGGTCGTTTGCAGGTATTTATAGTGTTTATAGAGAAAAATAAAAATCGGCAAAACTCCATTGTTTGTGGAGCATCTACAGGAGATAATTTAAAATGTAAATGAAGAAAAACAGAAGTCTGCTTTCTTACAAAGGGTCGGGATAGTATGTAGCTCTGCGTGTTTGATTGGGCAGATATTTATACAAGATGATCCTCTGATTGCGTCCTACAAGGGATTCGTGTGGCCTCCTGAAATCGAACCAGGTTTTTTTTCATTTTTTAGGTGAATTTGTAAACCGCTATACCATGGAGCCACTAAGTATGGGGAGATAAGCACATTTTGGGTCAACACATCACAGTGAAAGTAACTGTGATGAAAAAATTATGTTTGCAGTGTGAGCTCAGTTTGTGGGTCTGTGGCTTTAAGGGTTTAGACATAACTTGTACTTTTGAAATGAAGCCTGATGTGCTGAGCCCAGTTTTAGTCACACACTGTATATAAAAGATGGACACGGCCACTTTTTGTCACTGTTGACTTGGGATTGCATTTTAAAGACTGGATGTGATCAATTTGGCCTCTTTTATTGACTTATTTATTTATTTAGACACAAGTTACTGCAGGATAGGGTGCAGTGCTAATTTATCAGGTGATGCTATCAAGCTAGATTAGCAGGCTGCATGCATAAAAGCTACAACACATACACGTTTGTCTGCTAATTAATGCTGAGTAAGAGAAGCATAACACGCCAGACCTGAAGCAGAGACTTCTTTGAAGGTGTGTATGACACAGTAAGGCCGAATATTTGTCATATAACCAGATCAAAATGCTCCAGAAGGCACCGACAGCTCACACAGGTGCTTTCAGATCTCCACACAGAGAGCTCCAGCTGCTTTTATTGGGACACCTGAAAATCAAAGCAGCTGAGCCTCTACTGCAGTATCTTGGTAGATGAGATGTAAACAAAATCGCCTCTGTGATTTGTTGTTCTGAAGAGTGAAACTATCCACAGTACCAGGTTGTAAACACAGGTGGACATTGTAATGTGGGTGCATGTGAGGACAGACTACCTGTTTGGAGCCAGCCTCAGGTGGTGAAATATTCTACTCTACATAGAGTAGAATAGCTCTTTATTGTCGTGTACATGTACACTAAATTGTGTGAATAGAATATTGCTTGGATTCTAAGCATAAAGTCACCGTCCCTGGGTGGGCTCGAACCACCAACCTTTCGGTTAACAGCCGAACGCGCTAACCAATTGCGCCACAGAGACTGTGGTTTATGTGCTACTCACTGAGCTAGCTGTGTTAATTTATACAGACTTTTGTGTGTTTCACTTGTGTTTCTTTCTTTGTTATCCTGATAAATTTTAGATGCATTTTGCCTGAAATAATTTGACAAAGCTGCAGCAGTAGTTTGCTTTTGTGCTAACTTTGTCTTCTTATATGCACAGATGGACGTCCGGCACCTCCCATGAAAGGCCAGCTGAGGAGGCGGCAAGAGAGAGAAGCTCTAGCTGTGAGTGTCACATAAAAACCTCCTCATCGTCTTTAGCACTCCCACTCATCTGTTCATCTCTTTTTCTTCTCAGAGACGTATTGTGATGCTGAACTCGGAGGTGGACAGAGGGATAGAGATGTGGAGGGAGGAACAGGAGGAGGCCAAAAGAATGGAGGAGTACAAAAGGTCTCTTTTACTGAAACCCAAAGGGAAACTGCTAATGAAGAAGAAATCTCAAAGTTAGAGGCCGATTGTCCTTATTCTGAAATTCTATGCTGATATTCAGGTTGATGGATGTATTTATGATGGGTTTTGGCCTGCTCTGTCATTTGTGTTTTTCTCTACTCATGCAATAAAATGTTTCTTCTTTATACTCTGTCATGCATTCGTGGGTCCTTGTGGTAAAATCTCAGCTCATATGCATCTGCTTCCACTAGAATGCAGCATTTCTCCTCTGTGAGGACGTGTGCTGGCTCCAACGCCATTTTGTCTGGTGCTGGCCGCGGAGGAGTTGTGCTGGTCTGGCAGTAGAAAGGGAGGAGCTGGCACACATAAAGCAGCAGTGATACAGGACCAGAGCAAGGGGTTCACACCGTGGCATGCTGCTGTAACCGTGTTATTAGCTGAAGCAGAGCACAAACCCCTCAGTCCTGAGTGGCTCAGAGAGACTGCCTGGTCCTGCACCAAACTAAAACACTGATACAGAGACAAGGTTTAAGAAATAAAAATCTATAAAGGTCTGATGATAACAGTAAGTTTTATGGTCAAAGAATCAGATTCTTTATTTTTCTGGGGAATACACTAAGAAAAAGGAAAATCTGGGCTTTTCAGCTGCCCTTCCTGCGAGCCTGGTGCCTGGAAAGACGATTATCCGGCTGCAGACGAGTTTTTGGCAGGGAGTTTAATCCCATGGAAAGTGATCTTCTTGGTGTTGACTCAAAGTTTTTTAGGTGGATACTGAAGATGCAGAAACTTAAAAAAGCTAATAAGATGCCGGTTCAGTTTCAGCGCTGGTAGATTTGTGTTGACCTTAGTCTGTTTTAACGTGTGAGACGGCACAAAATCCAACCCTGGCTGTTAGAGGGACCAGCTGTGCCTTTGATTAGTCAGCATTAATTCGTTGCGACTTTGACTTGTAAACTCAGTATTTACAAAATGAGGTAAGCCACCCCCCCTCTGTGCCCGTCTTCTCGCCCTCCTTCCCCCTTCCTCACATTTTGCCTCCATCTCTCTCTCCTTGCCCGGGTCTTGTGCAGACTTCAGCACAGTCCCATGTAATTAGGGCTGCTAGCCGCTGAGTTGCAGATTCTTTTCTGTGGAAGATGGGAAGTTTTTCTGAACCTCCCCCCACCCCTGTGTCTTAACTTTTTCATACAGCTGACCAAAGGAGCTGACTCTTTGTAGTGTTACAGTGTGGGAGGACGTGGTAAAGACCACAGAGGGACTTAAAAGACAAAAAAAAAAAAGCGGTGTAAGAAATTTCAGCAAGGTGATTCTAAGTTCACATACATCCTCACACCTGGACCATCAAAGACTCCCAACTGCACCGGCAGTGAGAAATGGAGCTCCTCATTCTTTCTCTTGACTCACCGTCTTTTCACATGGATGTCTTTTCTCCTCAACAGCTTCTTCCTCTTGACTCCTCCCAGCCTCCCCCTTCCCTCTTCCTCTCCTCCCTGTGTTGTTTTGGTTTTGTGGAAATGAGAACCAGATGTTGCTTATTGTGCAGAAGTCAGCGATGGAGGGAGGGAGGGAGGGAGAGAAGGTAGGAGGAGGTTTGGAGGGGGGGATTAGGTGAGGTCGCAGGGGCTACAGGATAAAGGAAAAGGTGGGCGCTTGAAGGATGAGACCGATGTGGTTATATTTGAGGATTAGCTGACAGACCTCTGTAGCTCAGCCGCAGACCAGGCATGAGGAGGGTAGATACTTGCTGGGGGGTGCGAGAGGATGGGCAGCGCCCTGTCTGTGCAGGGTTGGGGTGGGGGGTTAGTTTGTGGAGGGTCTGATTCAGCAACTTTGTCCCAGAGACCGCTTCCTGACCTGGGTGATGTGGGGGTGTGGGGCAGTTTTAGTAGCATGTTTGTCAAAATTACACAGTCTGAGTATCCTGAATGTACACGACAGCGAGTTGGCCCCGCAGGCTGCAATTATCCTTGTTTGCTGCTAGTTGGACAGTTAACCACGGGGCTTCCGTGGTATAACTTGTTTGCCTTTCATGCTACAGAAGCAATGGCATAAATCATCTTCAGCGCTTTATCTGGGAATTGTTGGTGATAAAGTTGAAGCTGGAGCAGTGAAACATTAAATCAGGACATTTACTCAAATAAAATGACAGTATGTCAGTATAAAAGTAATACTCACTTGGAATCAAAAAGTAAAACAAATAGGAAAATTATCAACAGAATACAGAATGTTCCTGTCAAACTGACTTAATTCATTCAGTTTTTGAGTTGTGGCTTTGTAGAAATACAGCCGGTTATAACAAGAGAAAAGATTCAGTGTTTTCTAATACTGTTACCCAGGAAAGCATGTATGACAGGAGGATTATGGGTCATAGCAGAGAATCTGTGTGCAGCTTTAGGGTTTGTGGGTGTAAAAAGATTTGAAAAGCATTTTTCCAACCTTTAATCCAAATAATAGTTCCTGATTCTATAATTAAATATTAAAATGTTATGATCAGTGTTAAATGCTATAGGGAACAGTATGAACTCATGGTATCATGATATGAGAGATGAAAAAAATCACAAGAACATTATTATAGCACCTATAGAGAAAAAAATAGTCAATTTGACCAAATGACCTGCTGAAGTTCAAACTGAGCATCGGAATGAGGAAGAAACCATCTGCAGAGTTTACAGAGAATAGTCTGAAAGTGAGAAAACATCCAGTGAGCAGCAGTTCTCTGGGTAAAAGAGCCTCGTCAAGGCCAAAGGACAATGACCAGTGTGCTTTGAGCTCACAGGAAGGAAAATTAACTCAAATAAACACTTGTTACAAACCAAGAGCATCTCTGAATGCACAGCATGTTGAACCTTGAAGAAGCAGGGCTATAGCAGAAGACCACACTGTTTTAGCCAAGAACAGGAAACTGAGGCTACAGTTCACACAGAGTCATCAAAATTTAACAACAGACACATTTTTAACTCTAAATTTTAAATTATGATCATTATTTTTCTTCTGCGTTTCTTTGGCTGGGCAGAGGTATGGTTTGAGTGAGTGAGTTTCTGTCCACCACTGAAAACCAGCAGAATGAGAATAAGGAGAGACAAAGAAGTGGCACTGAAGTTTTACAGTAGAAGTCAGTCATGCCATAATGTAGGTCACCCAAACAAAGTCCCAGGTTGAATTGCAAGCAGCTGTCCTGGCCACTTCCTGCCTGGCATGGAGAAGGAGTGCTGAGCCCGATGGTTGGCCCTGCCCAGTCACACTGTATGAGCTCAGCATTAAAATGGCTGACAGACAGAGACAGAGAGAGAGACAGAGAGAAAAGGGAGGAGAAAGAAGAATGGAAGCCAACATGGCTGCCAGAAGTTTCATGTGCATCCTTGTCTGTGACCGGACACAACTTTGAGCAGATGCTTGGCAGTCAACTCTGCAGCAGCTCCAAACAGACGTCCAAACTGGTTCACAAAACAAACAGAGTGGAGTGAAAAAATGTACTGCTCTCACAGTCTGTTTCCTTTATTGCATTTTCCATCTCTACAACTTATCAGCAACATCTTTATCAACTATTAAACACAACTGTGCCTTCTGAGTGTCTGCCCATCAAGATGGCATCACCTCAAAAACACAACTAAATCCCAGGACATACGCAGTATCATTTAAAAGGAGTGCAGGCAGTACAGGTCGCTTGCATAAGTAAGTAGCAGTTCTTAACGTGGAGGTTTAGATCCCTAACAGGAGGAAAAAACAGAAAAATATCTAATACATAAAATGTGGCCTCATGTCACTGTTTTGAATTCTTATTTAATAGATTTAATTGTGAGCTGCTGGTGAGATTATCTGCTGTAGTGTTGGAAGTTTTGGATTTCTGTTTTTAATTTCCTGATTGTTCTGCAGTGAGTCCTCGTTTTATCACAGAGTCTCTGTGTACTTTATGGCTGTTCTCGTGATGGGTTTTGCTCTCTGTGTTTTCTGATGTTTTGGTGTTAGGATTAGTAGCTGTAGTCATCATTTCTGTCTAAGTCTGTCTATGCCCTGACCCCTTTGTTTTCTTTATCCTGTGTTATATCTGTGCCTCCTTGGGTTTTTCCCTGGCCTACTTTGAAGGGTTGTTTTCTTTGGTGTCCTGGGTCAGTTTTGCCTCCTGTCTGCCATCCCGATTGCCTGATTAATGTTGCTTGTTGCTAACCATATTCACCTGTGTTCAATCTTCTGCGCACATGACTCTGTCTTTCCAGTGTCATATTTTGCTTTTATTTTCTTGGTCCTGCCGGTTTAGTTTGTCTTTGTTAATGCTTTGTTTCCATACTTTGGATTTTTTTTTTTCCCATCCCCTATGTTTTTGGACATTTGGGCCTTTGGTTTCCTTTAAGATTTGTTTTATTTCCATAGACTTGTGTTTCAGCAATTAAAGCTTACATTTGTTCATGACCTTTGCCACTTGTGTCCTGTGTTTGGGCCCTTCTAATCTACTATAAGGTTACCATTTGTTCTTCAGATCTAAAAATAAAACCCCCAAAACACAATTGACTTTTTCATAACCCATAACCAGTCAGACATCACTTGACTTTAAAGGAGTTTAAATAGATGGCTATTTTTTTGAAGATCATACTTGCTCAGCACATGCCAGTAACTTCCTTGACTTTCTATGTAATAACATAGTTTTATTGGGTGAATGCTGTTGGGAAACAGCATCAACCTATTGAGATCCACAGATCCATGGAATTCTTTATTCTTTATTCTTCTAACTAGTTGCTCCGTTCTTCGTCACTTAACTTGGCCTACAGTTCTCGTCCTATTGTCACCGTTCAACCTCTAAAACATTGTGCTATATCCGCTGATGGGCGCTATATCTTTTGGTAGTTATTGCTGTGATACTTTTTCAGATAATAACGTTTTTATGATCGTTTTTTTCTGTATTGAAATCAATGGGCATTCGTCAAAGTTCCGAACATGGAACCTGCGTTCCTTTGAAGTGAGCTTAGAGTGGCACACTCTAG
>VURO01001703.1:0-12126 GCA_015108175.1 Pelvicachromis taeniatus
ACGGTTAGGAGGTTATGGCCATGTGTTTGAGGGGTAACCTCAATATGAGAAACAGATTTAGAAAGGCTGTCTCTTTGTCTCTCCATCAGCCTCTTGACCCATTCACTCAGTGAAGAAGTCTGTTCCCGTCCCAGATCTGGTTGAAGTCCAAAATCTGAAGTATGAGCTTAATCACCTCAAGCTCTCAATACTCTCTCGTGTGCAACTTATTGGTGACTGGTACACCGCAAAAGAGCCTCTTTTCTCTTTTCAAGGGTACATGCAATCATACCCATCTATATTTATTTCCTGAAAGAAAATCCTGAAATATAATGTACTGATAGTCTGTACTTGACAGTACAAACTAAGAAAAACTACTGTTCTTACAGATTTGAAACCAGAGGTGTGGACTCGAGTCACATGACTTGGACTCGAGTCAGACTCGAGTCATTAATTTTATGACTTTAGACTTGACTTGAAAAAATTTTATAAGACTTGGACTTGACTTGGACTTTAACACCATGCCTGTGAGCATTGCAGGCATTCACCCAGCATTTTGTTACGAAATGCACATTTTCTAGTTAAAGTTAAATTGAGGAAATGTGTTATTTCAGAAGTGTGTGTCAAACTGGTAGCCCTTCATATTAATCAGTACCTGAGAAGTAGCTCTCACTTTCAAAAAGGTTAGTGACCCCTTGCATATACCATGGCACGTTCAAAGTCACTAAACTCTTTCTTGCCCATCCTGATATCAGCAGGTTGCCTTGACCATGTCCACATGCCTCAATGCATTAAGCAGCTAATGCATTTTGCTATTTGATGATTTTTGTTGATCAATTGATAAATGTATGTAACTAATGAAGGGGCCAGTTAGTGTATGTTATGTAATCATTACACATTCATGCATTTATAGATTTTGTCCATATTATGCATCATAGTAGTTCCTCTCTACTACGTTTTATTATAACTTCAATTATGCAGTTTTAATTTGCAGTTTTACAAAATATCAACATAATTTATTGTTCAGTATTTTGACAACACACGATTTAATTTATATAATTGCTTTATTTATTTGTGACCTAGTTTGTATTAGTGTGGTGACAGTTCAACAGACCAGACACTTGGTGGCTAAAATTAGGAGCAAGAGGGTCCAGCACAGGAGGAAAGAATCACTCATCGCAGAGACAAATGGATCCTTTGCCCACTGATAGCTGGACGTTGCTAGCGCAGACATTTTTCTGGACGGCCCACTTCCTGTTTAGGCCAGAGTTCAACAAATCACCAATGATATCATTAAAATGGTGCTAACGACACTACTTCCTGTCAACACAACCATTCACTTAAAATTTATTACATTGGTTTCCTTTGCTTGCCTTGCCTTGAAACCAAATAATTCTTCTTTCTTCTCTTCTCTTTTTTGACTTTCTTCTTCTCCTTTCTACATTTTCTCTCGTCTGCTCAACCCCTTCCTAATTCTCGTAAGTCACACTAATCTGACTGGAGCAGACCGACAGGATGGATCATGTCTGCAGGAAGCAAAAAGTTCTCTTTTTTTTTTAGTCTCTTCAAACTGCACATTGATGATCTCAGGGGTGATATATAGACCGGGGAGGCTGGGAACCCAACCCTCGAGGAGGAATGTATTTAGACACGCACATACGTGCATAAACAAATGTTCACATGTGAACACACACACAGACACACTGTGGGCCTCTCCTGCCGGAGGTGTTGAAATGCTTGCAAGTCTTGAAATGCCAGTTGAGATGCTAAGCTCCCCTTTCACACACTGTGCGGCAAGAGGCAAGAAGCCTGACAAATGGATGCGTTGAAACATATTAACCATCTCCCTTTGTGAGCAGACAAACATTTAGTCTTGCTAATGACCCCTGAGGATCAAAACAAACGCAAAGAGATAAAGACGTTCCAAAGAGGAGGGGGGGGTGCTAAAAAGAGCTCATTGACCTCCATCAGTGCTTTCCTGGGTTCACTGGGGCCAAGAGCTGGTACTGTGCAGATGATCTGTTTATGAATATACATAATATGAAGGGGAAGTGAAAGAATGTAATACCTGTTCATAGACATCAGGGTGGTGTTAGGGAACATGCAGTGCTTGCATGTGTGAGGTAAAGACAAATCCAAACAAAGACTTTTGATATCACTGTCTCCATCGGTGTTCATCAATAAACAAGTCACTTAGCGTAAAGCTATCTAGCTCCTTTTTCCCATTTAAAACCCACATGACCGTTTATCTTGAGTCACAGTCAAGCTGGTTATGTTATCATTACACAAATGCATTATGCGTTATCTGTCCCGCTATCAAAACTAAGCAACAGCTGCACTAACCAGTCAGTGGAGGTCACCCGCAGTCATGAATGTCACTTTCAGCACGTGTACTGCTCATTTGTTAGCACACAAAACAAGATCCGTTAATGTTTTCAGATAGCCTGTGTTGAAATGCTGTGTTGAACAAGGCTATTGTGGTTGCTGCTGCAAAAAGCTGAAGAAGGAAAGTATAATATTTGTAGGATGTGCACAAAATGAAAATAAGAGTGGTTAATCTGAGGTTTTTTGGTTCAAATCTAGCAGCAACCTTAACCTTTTTCATATTAAGAAGACTATGAAAGTAAAAAGCAGGTGTAAACACCACACTGAGAATGTTTGTGGTAAACATATTTGAAACAACTGCCTGTTTACATATTCATAGCAACCAGCATTATAGTTCAATTGGAGGTGTGATTTTGTCCACCCCATCTGGGAACCGGACGTCTGTCGTCTGATGATCCATTCCAGTTTCATCCGCTGGACATTATTTAAGAAGCTGATGAATTAGAAAAAGAAACAAAGAAGAACATCAGATGTTGTCAGATGTTTGTCAGTGGTTTCTTGAATGCATTTTTCCCTCTTCTGCTCCTCACCTGGACTGGTTAACTGCATGCAACCAAAGACTGCTCAGATGTGATTGGCCAACAGTATTTAGAAGAGAACCCCCCCTCAAACAAATCTTGTCATCTTACAAATATCTGCATATTCATATACAGGCATTTGTTAGCCACTGGAATTATATTGGGGTGTCTTTAGGAAGCTCAGTGCTTTACAATGTTAACTACTTGGTTTCTAAATTTGTCTGTCCTGACCAGGTGGTCCATGTTTGTCTAGCTCGTTCCTTAAATATAGGTGTGTGCTACGGCCAAATGTACCCCGATGAGAATGCTCAGAATAAACTAAAACAGTGACATCGCTGTCTTTAAAAACACAACAACGAGCTGAAAGACACTGCTGAGTCAGGTGGCCATTCTCGCTTTCTAATGAGCAGGCATTAGACAGTTTCTTATTGTATGGCTTTTCTTATCAGACTGGAGTTTATTTAACAGTCTGTGGTTTTTCTGTGTGCGTGTGACTGATCCCCACACCAATATCAGTTAAATAAGGCTTCCTTCCCCTGATTCACAGCTCCACAAACACACCAAAATCCTCCCTTTTTTCCACAAGAGAGCAACAATGGGCCTATAAAGCTGTCAAGGCAAAACTGAATTTACACACACCACTTTAAACGGCTAAGCCCTGCTCCCAGGCTATGTCTGGTGAGGTTTTTGTAAATAGGTGTAGTGGGGCTGTGGGGGCACATTTTCCCTGTGATAGTGTCCAAGTGATGGAGTGATGGATAAACTTTCCACCTCACTGTGAAAAGAGCAGATCAGACTCAGTGGATCACATTAGCGTGACCCATGCTGTTAATTTATCTCATATTGATTTCCAATTGTGCATCATTGGGAGGTCTGGAGTTTGCTTTACGGTCACGACTTGATCCATAACTTGTAATGTGATCCACGCCACAACAGCGATGGACAATTACACCCAATGCTGCATCCTATTTTACGCTTTATGGGAACTGTTGAAGGCCAGAACGGATCAATAATGAATAAATAAACAACTCCCTAATATGGGACGCTTCAAAGACATCTATGGTGTAGATAACGTCTAGTCCCACTTTTACTTTCACTTTGGGATTGTTCCTCAGTGCAAACACCTTTTAAAATCTTTTTCTTTAACATCATCAAAAAAGGTGAAAACCCAAACAAACAAATAGAAAAAAAAGTAGTTACTCATATCACTTTTGATCTCTGAAAAAGCTCCCACACTGTGACTGGATGCCTGCTCATCATTTGCATAACATCTTTTTATGCATTCCTGAGCTGATCCACTGGCAGGAAAAGATCCTAACAGTTAATGTGTTTCTGTACTCCAACCTTCAATGAAGCCAACTAAGCAAACCTGTATCTTTTCTCACACTGAGATATGATGACGCTACCTGTAGTTACAGTGGTTTTTCTTTTGAAATATAGTCATGCAAATTTGCTTTTCTGTTGTGAAATATTTTCTGTGGCTTTGTAGACTTTACATGGAAATGTCTCCCGAGGGGTAGTGTGCTGTTGTATTCTTTCACACTTTCAAGGATCTCAGCGCACATTTGCTATACCGACAAAGGAAGCATTAACCTGGGTGGAATGGATTGCACTAGAAATCCTGAAAATAATATACAGAAGCATTACTCAAGTGGAAAAAGTGATGTTTATATGCTTCATGAATCATCTGATGTGCTGGGTTTAATTGCACAGGTAGACCTGTAGGCATACTTAAGACACAGTTTGAGGGCAAGATCTAACAAGACACTTCTTCACACAGGCACACGTTTGGCACTCTCAAAATGTAATATCTAAAGGCCAAACTACTCCCTCAGCAAGTTTATTCTTCCCAAAATAGTCCTGATGGGAAAACGAGGACCAAAAATAGACATGGGAAAACAATTTTTCCAAGCATATCTGTCATATTGGTTTATACGGCTTTCTAATGGTCGAAAAATGTTTTTGGCGGGGTTTTTCACTGAGGAATGGCAACAGAAATCTCACAGAAATTCCTCAGGGCTTTGTTGCAACTCGCTCCTTCTTTCCCTTAGAAAGTTAAGTGTCTTACAAAATCCTAGTGAAGTCATAACTGGCGGCAGCATTAAAAATAAAAGGCTTCCTTTAACCTGAATCATCATCTGCAGCATGTGAACGGTCAGATTCCACTCAATACGTTTGGAATAGACACGAACGCTCCTCAACAGAAAATCAACCACAGGGTCCATGCATGTCATTTGGCTAGCCTTAAACTGTATGCTAGGTTGACTCTAAAGATGAAAAAAACACATAAAGCATAAATTATATATTACACTGTCCTCTTGAACCAGTGCCAAGAAATAATGGGAAAAAAAAAGGGTGGATCAGTAACTTCAAATGAGACTGAAGCAGTTGGGTTTCTGTGAAGGTTTCTTTTAAAGGTGCAGTGTGTAGGGGGGTCGATTGCTAGCAACACGGAATGGTTTAGTGCTTTCTTAGATCAGCCAGAGGGGTGTCCTATCCTAGTGAGAGTGTCATTGGTAAAGGGATGTGATTGGCTGTTTTGCTGTCAGGCATTTGAAAAGGTACTTTGTGCATTTGAAAAAGGTGACGTTGCAGCCTTATGTGTCTTTTTAAGATAACGTTATATGTCATTTTAAGTCAACTTTAAACAGCATAGGTGCTTTCAGCAGGCTTCTGCACACACACACACACACACACACACCCACTAAAGAGAAATATGTAAAAAGCAGCAACATCATCACATTATTTACTTTGTCCAAACAAGAGCTCAAACCTTTAAATGAGTTTCTGCTATTTTCTGTAATACAGTTTTTACAGGTTGGTCACTCTGAAGGCATTAAAAAAGTAATCCTTATTGCAGTTATTGACTGTTATACTGATATACCCACATCGTCTCCCAACTGTTGACAATTATCAGGTTCCTCCACCCACTCCATTCTAGCTCTACAGATGGAGCAGAGCCTTTTACTTGAATCCTTACATTTTGCACCTCTTTGTTTCTACAGTAGCCTAAAATAGACAAACCAAACACTCGCTCTAAAGAGAGTCTCCTGCATTTTTTGTGTGCATTTTTAGTGAATTTTCTTTAGAACATTTGGGAGGTGTCCGTGAAGCGAGGGGCATTGTGGCTGCAGTCTGTAACCTCACCACTAGATGCCACTAAATCTCAGACACTGCTTTCTCAGGTGGACCTTAGGGATAAGGTTACCACCTATTTTATCTTGGGGGGTGAGGCAAATGCGAAGGGGTTGTGGGAAGGGGTGGGGGTGTAGGCTCTGCTGTTTAGGTGTGGTCTGTGGGATGGGGGACTTGCTGAAACTGAAATGTAATGGTGTGGATTGAGAACAAATATGGCCTCTTCTTGGAATTGGTTTGTTTTAGGAGAGGATTGCCACTGTGCAACTTGACCTGACACGATTACAGAAAAAAAGACTCAATGCCTTACACAGACTGAGCAGAGCACAGCTTAATTTATGACCTGAAATTGCTGGATTTGTACAAGGATTTTCTAGTGATGACACTGTGAACAGACTCTAAATACACCTTAAAGATTTAGATACTTGCAAAAACATGCTGAAATACCCACATGAAACATACAGATTTTTGAAAACAGATTTTTAATATCTGTTTCAATATAAAACAGAAGATTATTGTTTGTATTACAAAAGATGCTTTTTTAATGATATTTGTTAAACCTTGAAGAAGACAAAGCACCAAAAAAGGTTTACAAAAATATAATTTTTTTAATAATAGTAGAGCTGAATGTGTTGATGAAAGCTGCAGGAAGAGAGTGAAGCGACATGTAACAGTTGACCATAATCTTTTCTCAAGTTTAAATTAAGGCTTAAAGTCAATATTGCATTCTATGTATCTAATATACATGCATAGAATGTTTTAAAGGAGTCAACAAGTCTGTATTTCATTTCCAAAACACTCAAGCAGAACATACACCGTGGACAGCTTATGAAAATTTGCCAGTCATGGTGATGTGATCATGTATACGGTATCAGCTGTATATCTTTATTCAATGTTTACTCTGAATGATATGTGACATCAGTAAGAATCAACACACACCTACGCAGCCACCACACACACACATTCTGATGTGCACAATTCAAATATTAACATCATATGAACGCTCTCTGACCACACACAGCCTGTCACAGCCATAGAATTTACTCACATGCTTGTATTTGCGCTATCCACTGGGGGTGACTTATGAATCTTTTATCAAAACTGGCCTAATTGCTTAACCATCCATATCCCAGTCCAGTGGTGGATGCTGGGAGGATGCACTAGGCATGCAAATTGTCATAAAAACAAGGAAAGCATTATTCCACCAGCAATATTCCACCTCTGGCAAAGTCTGTCTTTTGCTCTATAAAATTATGGATTCTACTGAGCTACATATTTAGCAACAAATTAATTTGCAGCTAACAACTTCAGAAGAAGAGCTGGAGTTGTCCCTTTATCTTATTTAGGTGGGGAATGAGAATAGTTTTCTGGTGTTAATTCAAATAACCAGTTATAATAATTTAAGAGCAAATTCAGTGCAAAGAAATGTTTGTGTGCATCTCTTCTTCTCATCTGTTTCAGCAAGTGTTTTTAACTCCATGCCAAGACACTTCATAAAGCCATGAAACCATCATTGCTTGTCTTTGACTGTTTTTTTCTGTTGGTCCATAGGAGCAGTAAAAAGCTTCCTGTGCTCAACTGATCCACAGTGGACAATAAATAAATAAATAAATAAATAAATAAATAAATAAATACAAAAAAAAAACTTTCCCGTCTGTTCTCACTCCCACACTCTGCCCTGTTTCACAGCAGAGGAAGCTGCCGAAGGGTCAAGCTCAACAAAAGTTTGAGTGAAATAAAAAAGGATCTAACTGGCAAGAACCAGGATTTCATGGCGTTTCTTACTCCAAACCCCATCTCTCCATGTTCCTGGGAGCTGCATAAAAAGTCCCAGGAAACTCCCTACTATTCCTACGCTGTGCACCAAACAGCTGCAGATTCTCACTTTTCGCTGGCTTTAGTCCTTTGAACTCAACCTCAACCCCTCACAAAATAAATAAATAAGTTTGTTGATGAGCTAAAATGGACTTTTTCTGGTATGAAATGGCTGGTAGCTCTAAATTTAACACATCTTTTTTTTTTTTCATTCGGTAACAAATATATCATCACAGTCGCATTTATGATTAGTGTCAATTGTTCATAAGAGAAAAAAAAGATAGAATCTTAAATTATTAAATGCTGTTTTTATCATCCTCCATTGTTTGTCTGAAAATAACTGGAAGCCGTCACTCTTCCTGCCCACAGCTGGCGTTGAACCGGAATCTGCTTTGTAAACGTTTTCCCTGCAAGTCAGTATCAGGACTGTGTACGCTTGTGCCTGTGCGCATAATTACAGATGCGCCATTCTTCCGAAAGCTGTCATTAAAAAGGGAATGGGAATGACTCCAACTACAACCACCGCTTCGGGTTACGTAACAAGCTCTTCTTGAATTTTGTCTTATCCCGGAGACAGCTGAAATCTCTCCTGCACAGCCGGTTGTCCCTGAAAATGCTCCTCCTTGAAACCCAGCAGAAGTTTGTTATTTTTACCGACTTGCATTCTGTCTTTAATTTTGGGGGAGAGAAAAAAAAAACGATCTGGTGTTTTTATGTCTTTGTCTAGCTCGCTCGGTCGTGTTAGAGCGCGTTTCCCTTGTTGTTTTGGGGTGTGTCCGTGTGAGGGCGCAGTGAGCCCTACTTTGTCTTTCATCCTGGGATGCTGGTGGTCCACAGACAAAAGAGAAGATGACATTTAGAGCTCTACAGGACAGCTACAGGGCCAGAAGGGTTTGCTGTGTAGGAAAACATCTCTTAACATAATTTTGAGTGACTGACATGTGTTCCTAACAACATAAACAAATAAATCCATACATGGATTGCATTTATAAAGCTGATTTTTAGAGTCTTACCATGCTCTAAAATGCGTTTCATAAAACATTAATGTATTACTTTGTTTTTTGTTACTTTCATCCCAGAATGTTTCTTCTTTTGTTTTGTTTTATTTTGTTTAACAACCGCAAAAACTCAATTAAAAATCAAGTAATTAATTATAAACAGACATAAAACACTTGGGGTATAGCTCACTAACGCCAGCTTGCACTTTGTAATGTGTCTTACTTCACAGTGGCCTGTGACACCCCATTGAACAGATAAGACAGTTTGCCTGAGTGTATCAATAATGCATGATGAGGATTCTCTCATTTACACTTTTCTTTTGCACCCTTTTCTGCCCCCCACCCCCACCCCTCTCTCTCTCTCCGGCTTTCATTACTGCTGACGATATTTAGGCTGTTTTCTCCATTCACCTTGAAAGAAAGCTCCTGTCTCCCGCGTCCATCAAAACGAAAGCCCGACCCCCACTTTGAGAGGGAGGAGCTTCCTAGCGCATTACTGAGTGTATAACACTCTGTGGCCATCCACTAAGTGTGTCAGAGGACTGTATTTGCTCCCAAAGTAGATGACTGCTCACATTCTGGTCTCTGTATTACTGACTGCGAGACACGAGAAATTTTTATTTCGTACATCATCCCAAGCCAGAACAAGGTGAGCGTCTTCACACTTCAGCAGCTTAACGTACAAGTGTTATTATTCTCTCCCATTTCAGACAAAACATAGTCTGAGCTCGATTTCATTGTTGTCATTTGATTTACTTATTTTTTTGGTAGGCATGCTTTTTGTGTTTTAATCTTTTTTCTTGGAGGTTTTTAGTGAATCCTGCGCCAATAAGTCGCCAATAAGCCTGTGCGTCATGGTCACATTTACGCACATTCTCCTCTGAGATTTTTGTGGTTTTTAAACCCCACACAGGAGTTAGTGCGGAATTCAGTCCAGCAGACTGGGTCTGTGTGTGGGCTTTGGCTCATGCTCTTTCTACAGTGCCGTTTTCAGGTGTGATAGAGGAGAGAAGGAATGTGACGAGACGCTTTTTCACTGAGGACTAAATTATCTTTTGTCTCTTCACAGGTTTTTCGATTGTGGGATAGAATGCCGGCGATCATAAGTAAAAACTCTGATTTGGAGTTTGACTCCTTACAACCGTGTTTCTATCCGGATGAGGACTTCTACTTCTGCGGTCCCGACTCTGCGCCACCGGGGGAGGACATCTGGAAGAAATTCGAGTTGCTGCCCACTCCGCCCCTCTCTCCAAGCCGCGCCGCGCTACCGGGAGACCCGGCAACTGCCTCGCCGGAAACAGACCCCCTTGGCTTCGGGTTAGGGGACCCACTGGACTGGGCATCCGAGCTGCTGCTCCTGCCCGGGGACGATATATGGGGAGCATCCGACGATCTGTTCGGCTCCGCTTTGGATTCTAACCCCAACAGCATCATCATCCAGGACTGTATGTGGAGTGGCTTTTCTGCCAGGGAAAAGCTGGAACGGGTGGTTACGGAGAAACTCGGCAAAGCTATTTCCACCGCGACAGCAGGCAGCAGGAGCGTGTGCGTCAAGGCACAGGAGGTGGTGAGCCGCAACTCGATGTCAGAGTGTGTGGACCCCACAGTAGTGTTCCCCTTCCCGATCAACAAGAAAAACAGCACCAGGGACTTATCTGGGACCATTATTACATCCACGGTCCATGGGAGCGCGCCTAGTGACTCAGGTAAGGATTTGAAGATGCCTCATGTTTTGTTTTAGAAAATCCAAGATCACGTCTTACGCTATTATTATTGTTTTTTATTATTGTTGTATTGGTTGTTGCTGCTGTTGTTTTTGTTGTAAGCCCCTACACTAACAAATCGGAGTGAGTGCAGCTTGTTCCTATGACTGGTCTAGAATCGGATTACCTCGTTAGATATAACAAATACACACAGACACGTACAGACACGCGCACATGATCGCGCAGTGGAGTAGTGACACAGTGAACGAGGTTTATGTAATCAACAAGGTCTCCATCCGGCAGATGGCGGTAAAATGGGTAATTCTGTGACTTACTGAACTCAGCTGGCATCTGAGCCAAACAAAAAGACATCACACACACACACACACACACACACACAGTCAAACCAGGTTGAGGGGGAGATGAAAAGGTGTTTAATAATGCGATGAGCTGATAAAGTGTCAGGTTCACGGTACCGTGAACGCTTTCATTACGCATGAATTGAGGGACAATTTGCGCACAGTGGGTGACAAACTGACACTTACTCCACAGTCTGAGACAGACAGTCTGAGCCAACTGCCGCCCGAGATGAGGGGATATCTAAAATTAATACTCAGAAAGAGAAAACAAGAAATAATGTCTAAAACGGAAATACGGGATTTGTGTCAGGATCATAATGTTAGATGTGTTTAGATTGGGTAATGAATGTTATGTGTACTTAAAAACTAAGACTTCCATCACCGGTCTTTTATAAGTTCCCTAAACAAACACCAGCCCTTACCAGCGTGTTTTCGTTGTGGAACTGTAGTACAAAGCCCCCCAGCTTGGCACAGAGGATAGACTCAGCCAACCTTGCCAAACACCTCCTCCACAGCGAAGAAAAGAGGACGGAGGAGAGCTTCTTTTAGGCGTGTGTGTGTGTGGTGGGGGGTGGGAGGGGGTGACAGCTTTGAACAAGCGCTCCATCTCGACAGCTGTCTCCCTGGCGCCCCTCCAGGTCTGGGGCTTAAAGGGTGGTGATCCGATCGCCTGCCGCCCCACCGTCCAGCGCACACTGCCGCCCCGATGCGCTTCTGTCGTTTGAAGCGACCCATTCTTTGTTGTGCCGCACGCCTTCTGCACTTTTACATTAAGGGGAAACTGACCCTGAAAGATAAACTGTGAGGACCCCCATTTAAAAAACAAACAAACAAACAAACCAAAAGCAGAAGCTGTTCGCAAGAAAAGCAGTGTCAGGCACTGCTCCCCTTTATTTTCCTGTTTACAAACTGAAACCAATATCTCCTCAGACATGAATTTTGAAACTTCTTCTCTTTATATTCATTCCACCTCAATTAAAGAGCTATTCCATTCTGAATTGCAAACATCAGAGAGCTAAATCCACACACATGTGGCAAAGTCAGTGACACCCCCTCATCCAGCCAGCTGTGGCCAGCTTTGTTGTGATGACAGGACACACACACACACACACACACACACACACACACACACACACACACACACACACACACACACACACACACACACACACACACACACACACACACACACGTGTACACTCAAACTCAGATCTGATTGGATGATTTCCTGCAG